>JAQZBX010082272.1:0-13550 GCA_029593785.1 Cabassous unicinctus | reverse complement strand
AATTTTTTGATACCATGGGTAAGAGGTATCCTAAAGCAAAAATAAATAAATAAAAGGTTTTTTTGGACTGTCTTTTGGTGGAATCTATTAAAATGTGTGGTCCGTGTGGGTTTTGTTTCGTTGTTTGTTTTTAATGTACATTGCCAATAAAAGTACAAAAAATAGAAATTCTTCTGAGGTACTGGGGCCAGGGATTGAACCCAGGACCTCAAATGTGGGAAGCTGGTGCTCAACCACTGAGCCACATCGGCTCCCCTGAGTTGGTTATTTCATTTGTTTGCTTGTTGCTGGTTTTTTTGTTGTTGTTGTTGTTATTAGGAGACACTGGGGACCGAACCTGGGACCTCCCATGTGGGAAGCAGGCACTCAACCGCTTGAGCCACATCTGCTCCCTGGAGTTTGGATTTTAATCTGAAAGTCATTGAAGGAGGAAGCCTTTGAAGAGCTTTGAGTAAGAAATTGCACTATCTGATTTGTGTAGGGAAAATGAAAATGGGGGCTGAGGGTGGTGAGGAAGCTATTGCAGTAATCCTGGTGAGAGATGGAAGAAGGATTAGGGTAGGAGGAGTGGAGAAGAGAGAAGTAAACTGATTTTGAACTATTTCTCAATAGGACTTCCCAATGGATGAGATTTTCAGTTTGGGTACCGGATGGATCATTTGGCCGTTTATTGCAATGGAGAAGACTATAGAAGAAGCAAGTTTGGGGGTAGAATTCAAAAGAGCTGCTTTGGCCTTGTCGGATTGGAGAAGTCCACTAAATATTCAATGTAGACATTGAGTAGACAGTTGGAAATGAGTCCAGAATTTTAGAGAGAGGTCAGATTTCGTGAGGCCAGAAGTCTCAGATGGCAGGGCATGGATGTGATTTGGTGTCATCTTTTATTGACTTCTTTCATTAAATTGTCAAACGATAAAATAAAGGAGTAGTTGCAAAGAGAACAAAGGTGGCTAACAGCTGCATAAAACCATATTCACCTGCCACTTACTGCCACCTCTTAGACCTTCATTGTGCTTGTCTTTGAAATGGAGTTATTGGCAACACCTATGAAGGGTTGTCCTGAAGACCAAATGAGCCAACATTTGCAAAAGTGCCTGGTAAGGCAGCTGGCACCATGTGAGCCTCATTCAATAAACGACCAACTAATCTATTCAATCTGAAAGGTCTTCGAGAGAAACCTTTCAAGGTTTGCAAGGCACAACCCGGAGACCACCGCAGAAAGAGTCTTCCCCATGCTTCACAAAGAATCAGGCCTTTTTGTTGGCATCTCTGGGAAAGGAAAAACAACACTGTGCAGAGCTCTTAGTTGAATCTGAAATCAGTTCCTTTCGGGAACAGCGTGGCGATGAATTTGTCAACAGTTGCGTTATTTGTCAGCCGATAACGTATTTTTTCACAGATAATTAGACTTGAGTCAAGTGAGCAACAGTAGTAATGCAATCTGCTTCTGAGAGGAATATTTTTTTCGTTTTCTCTCTCTCTTTTTTTTTCCCCTTTAAGAAAGTGCCTGCAAGGAGCCTATTTTGGGGTCTGACTTTAGTTGTTTTCCTGGCTAGGCTCCCGTGAGGTTCATAGCAAGGGTTGCTCAAGCTGCAGACAGCGGTTTTGTGGGCTATTTGCTTTTGCCTTTAAGTCCCAGAAAGACCTCTCATTCCCACGTTTTCATAGTTCAAAAAGGAGGTGCAGGGCTCCTGCCCATTAATGATGAGTGCAGATCCTCTGAAATCAAAGGGTTGGTAGGCAAGGGGGGAAGGACTATTGCTTAATTCAATGGTCATCTGTTCCCTTCTCATGACAGTGGCAATTCCAAACTGGACTGGCTCCAGGATCCTGGTGGGAAAATCTGTAGACAAACCACCACAGCAAACAGCACCCTTGGGGAATGTTCTATCATAAAGGGGCCATTTGCACTCAAGAGGTTTCTCAGAAGACCCAATCCCAGCACGGTGTGTCAGGAAGAGGGCAGGGACCTGCTGTGAACCCCTCAGGCGCCCACTCGGGAGCCTTCTGGACGAAGGTTAGGAGCACAGCAGGGCTTGAGCAACCTATAAACAGAGACTGTTAACTGGCTAGCTCAAGTGGGCACTTAATTCTGGGTGAACAAATTAAGCCTTCACATGTCAGAGACCTGGCTCTGCCTAGAAGCTCCGAGACCAGCCTCCACTCTGAATTTGAGGGGAGCTAAAGTCTCTAGAGTTTCCACCTGAGTGGAGGGAGCTTTCCCCTGATTTAGGAACAGATCAGGAAAGAGCAGAAGGTGGGCATCTGGTGGTAGCAGCAAGTGAAATAATGAGGAATGGGCAGGAATCCAGGAGCCAAACCAAAACCAAGAGTCACTGAATTTCATCCTGATAAAGTCCCTCTAGGGTTCCCTTTATTGTCCCCTTATTTTCAAAAACTCAGACTAGATTCCAGGACAGCCCTGAGAATGACAGAGGCCCTGACCCAGTCATGCACAGGAAGGAAAAGAAGTTCCTCACTTAGAATTTCTCACCTCACAGCATTTCTGTCTTTTGTGTTTCATTGGATGAGCCTCCTTGGCCTCAGGGAAGGTCAGGTGCTGAGGTGAGATGGAAGGGGAATTGTGGGTTGTGGGTCTGGATCTGAGACTGGGTTTCTTTGAACAAACTTCATTCAGTCATTCAACAAATATGTAATGAACTCCTTGTATATGCCAGAGATTTCCTAGAGGAAGAAATCCAGAGGCAGTCTTCCCTCTGGTTTATGGTTTAGAGGAACAGACAAGTAAGTACACCTCTCCAAGCCCCAATTTTCCTACTTTATAAAGCATGTGTAACAGTAACCATCCTAAACATCATAAATGGCCAGCAATGTATGAGTGCATAAATAGATTGTGGTATAATCATAAGAATCCTATACAGCAATGAGAAAGAATGAACTAGAATTACATTTATGAATATGGATAAAACTCAAAACATAAAATAAGTGAAAAAAGCAAATTGGAGAAAGATACATTAGTATGATTATTTATGTAAACTTTTAAAATCTGCAAAACAATGGTAGACTATGTATGCATATATTTACGGTGAAGGCTAGAAATTAGCATGGAAATGATATACACCAAATCTGGAAAAGATTATCTCTGGGGAAAGAGGGAGAAGAAGATCTGGGAGAAGTCCTCAGGGGATTTCAAGTGAATTTGAAATATTTATTTTTTAAGCTAGGTAGTAGGTAGTAGGTAGTAGGTAATCAAGTGTTTTGGTACCCCTGAAATAGATTGAAATAAAAGAATTTAATACTACATTGAACTTCTGAAGACAATTAACTACTTAATCTTCATGATCAGTCAATTCTGCAACAGCATGGATAATCCAAAACAACAGATAACCTTACGAATATCTATTTGGATCTGGAGGGAGGAGGAAGGACAGATAAACACTTTGACTTTCTGGCTATTATTCATAATCATTATTATCAGCCTGTATTGAGTACTTACTGTGTGCTAGACATATAGTGCACAGTTGCTGAGGATTTTACATGCATTATTTTATTTAAACTGCAAAACAACCTTTATGGACTAGGTGCTATTGTCATTGTTATTATTATTTTTACTATGTTAATAGAGGATGCTAAAGCTCAGAGAAGTTAAGGAACATGCCAACCTTACCTGACCAGTAAGCAGAGGATTCAGAATTCAAACCCAGGTCTCTGTGCTAGAAAGAAATCTCCTGGGCAACTCAGTATCTTTTCCTGATTCACTGTCATCCTGGAAACCAGAAATTGCAAAGGGGTGAGGGGGGGTTGGAGAAAAGGGGGTAGATGTCCACTTTCTGGTCCACACTGCTTACACTCAGCAAGTCCATCCTCCACCCCCAGTATTTCAACTTTCTCCCTCTGGCTGGAATATGGGGACAATAACAATCAGCTTCCACCCTAAATGGACTTCTTATCGAAAATGTGCATATCTCTCCATTGCCCTTGGACTGGATGAGTGCCAGCAGCTATATGTAGTGAGATTAAATAAAAGTCTCCTGCATCGCCCCCACCTTGCTGCCACACCCTGTTACTGTTCTCATGGTTACCTCTTTACTCAGCTTGAGCCCCCCCGCTCGCCCCCGACATTTCCACTGTCAGTTCTGCAAAAGTGAGGTAAGTTCAGAAATGGCTTTTCAGTTAGGCTGTTACATTCCCGATCTAAAAATTCTTTTTCTTTTATTTATGCTTTCTTTCACTGATAACACATGGATACATTTTCATTACAATAAAACCAAATTCTCCATTAAACACTATACCAAAGATAACTGCTACCAGTTTGGTGGGTATTCTAGACTTTCTCCAGTCATTCACACATACATATATGCGCCTGTAAAATATAATGTGGGGGCATTTACAAAAATTGTATCATACTTTACCTATCCATCAAGAGGTTGTTTTTTTAAATTTTTATTTTTATCAAAGTTACACAAGCACATAATTTCTGGAGTCAACTGGATCAACAAAGTCAAACAGCCGTCCCCAGACTCCCATTTCGTTTTTCCCAGAGGTAACCACTTGCAATTCTTCTGGCTATTTCTTCTGGTATTTACTTCCTTCATCTTAATAACATGCTACTTCTTGTTTTGTTTTTCAGTTTGAGGAAAAATGAACTGATTTCCCATAATAAAAATGAGGCTTAGCTCTCTTTCCTTGCCCCTTCCTGATGCCCACATTCTCTCATATTCTTTCTTTTCATCCCTTCATCCTCCCCATATCTTTACAATGCAATTTTTGTGAGGTCAATATTTGTCATTTACTTGATGAGGATTATTAAGCAATTCAGAGCATTGCTATAGAGTAAGCTATATTTATTTATTTATTTTTTTTAAGATTTATTTATTTATTTATCCCCCCCTTGCTGCTTGTGCTTGCTGTGTCCATTCGCTGTGTGTCTTCTCTGTGTCTGCTAATCTCCCCCTTGCTGTGAGGTCCCGCTGCATCAGCCCACCTCACCGCCCGGGCAGGCCTGCCCTCACAAGGAGGCCCCGGGAAGCGAACCTGGGGCCTCCCATATGGTAAACGGGAGCTCTATCCATTGAGCCACACCCACTTCCCGTAAGCTATATTTAAATTCTGCCTTGCACAACTTTTTGTTTTTAACGATCCCTAACCCTTACCCCCACCCCCATTTTCTTCGTTTCTGAAGTAACTATGAGTCATTCAACAAACTCACTGCCAATTGTTTAAATTTTCTCTCAATATCACAGGTATATGGGATAGTTCTGGCAATTAAATCTCCTGGAGTCTTCTGACCTGTTCTTAATCGAACCGTGTTCCTTCTATGCTAGGCGCACAGCTCTTACCATGGGATACTTCTTCGCCATGATCCTAAGGATTCGCTTCATCTCTCTTCTGTATTGAATCTCTTTCCTTGCATCCCTTGCCTTCCTCTTTCTAACGATGGATACTTGGGTTATTTCTATTTTTTGCTATTCCAAACAATACCACATGAACATTATTTGTGCACGTCTCCTTTTTCACGAGTAAATATTCTTCCAGGTCATCTCAAAGAAGCAGAACTGCTGGAACACAGAATGTGTGCATTTGAAACTTGGGTTGACACTACAAAATTTCTCTCCAAGGTTCCAGTTTCATTTCTACCAGCACTGGGTGGGAGTGCACCTTTTCTCACATCTTTGTCAACCCTTGATGTTATCAAATTTTTAATTTTTGCTAGTCTGAGGGATTCAGACAATGGTATTTCATTGTCATTTTAATTTTAATTTCCCTGATTACTAACTGACAGCTGGTGAGGTTGAGCATCTTTTCATATGTTTAGTAGCCATTTGCATTTCTTTGGTAAATTTCCGGTTTTTAACACTAATTTTTAAATTGAGCTGTTTGTTTTTTACTTATTGGTTTGTAAGGTGTTCTTTATTTTCATATTATATGCTGCTAATAATTTCTTCAAGACTGTTAACTTGTCTTTTCATTTTTCAGGTTTCTTTTGTCATACAGAAGTTTTAAATTTTGTTAGTCAATATTGTCAGTCTTTTCCTTCCTGGTATTTTGCGATTGAGTGAGGTATTGTGTAAAAAGGTCTTATTGATATTTCACTTGAGATTAACTTGAATTTAGGGAGAGTTGACACATTTACAATATTATGCCTCTTCCTCCATGAATAGGAGCGTGAACATGGTATAACTCCTTATTAATTTAGGTCTCTCTTTTTTTTGTCCTTTACTAAAATTTTAGTTTTCCCTAGGAAGGCAATGTCTTTTTCTTGTTATTTGCAGGAATTGACAGTTTTAGAGTTTTCTCCATAAATAGATTTTGGACATTTCTTGTTGTTTTTAGGTTGTTTTTTTTTTAATAGCCTCTGTTTTTATCATGAATGGAATATATTTCTATTATACTTTCTAATAAATTGTTGCTGGTATATTTAAAAACCTATTGCTTTGATCTAAACAGATTTTTTCCCTATTCTAAAATCAATTTTGGTCATTTATATCTTACCAGAAAATCATCCATTTGGTTTAGGCTTCCAAACTTCATGTAAAAATTTGTGTATATAATATCTCCCATAATTTTTAATTAAATATTAAAAACTGTTTGTCCCTTTCCATTTTCATGGTATTTGTGCTATCTTTATAAAAATTAGTACTTGTTAAATATCTGTTTTCATTGGACTTTTCAAAGAATCAGCTTTAATTTTATTGATCTTTTTTGTTTTCTATTTTAATTTTTACTTTACTCATCATTAATTCTTTTCTAAAATCTCTCTGAGTTCATTTTATTGGTTTTTCTAGCTTTTTTTAAATGTGAGGCTTACTTTGCTTATTTTCCATCTTTCTTACTTTCTAAAAAAACATTTAAAATAATATTTTTCCTGAATACCCTTGGTCACACCCCTGTATACTAAAGTATACATTTCACTGGTATTCATTTCTATATAGTTTCTAATTTCTGATTTTATTTCTTATGGAACCAAAAACTTATTTTTAAATGTGTTTTCAATTTCTATGTATAGCAATTTTTATGGCATTTTAGCAAATGAATGTGGTTTTCATGATTATTGTTTTTGGAGTTTATTGAAGTCTTTTTTGTGGTTTGCAACAAGATCAATTTTTGCAAATACTCTGTGTTTGTAAAGAAGATGTATTCTCTGAGTTGAATTAATATTCATTTTACCTATTAAAGCATTCATAAACTTAGTTTATATAGAAATTGTTAAAATCTTCTATATTCTATATCTACTATATTCTTACTGATGTTTGCCTACTTAATCTGTTAATTTTTAAGAGGAGTTACATTAAGTTCCCCAAATAAAATATATTTCTGTTAATTTATTTTTTTATTTCTACTAGCTTTGCTTTATTGATTTAAAGCTATATTGCTTCATTTTTTAAAATGTGGTTACTGATATGATTCAACTTATTCCTGGAATCTTATTGTGTGTTTTCATTCTCCCTTTCTCTTTCCCTCACTCTGTCTCTTCTCTCTCTCTCTCTTTTAAACCCCAGCTGTACAGAATTGAAGTGATCATGTTCTTCAGATTATAGTGCACTACCATTGCTGGTCCACTTATGGCCCTTCTTTTAATTTTTATTTACTTTATTATTATTCCTATCTTTTTATCTCCCATTTCCTATCCCTGATCCAGTTCCCCTTTCTCTACATAGACACACGTGCCTCCATCCAGGCCAATTCCACCTTGCATACATTCCATTACGTTCTTATGTCTCCATGGGAAAAATATGTATAGAATTGCTTTGTGACGTTTTTCACTTATATAAATGGTATTGTGCTGTGGATATTGTGCTTTTTCTTGCTTTTTCCCACATAACATTATTTTGGAAATATATTTCCATTTTTGTATGTAGATGTAGTTCATTTCTTCTCACTGCTGCTTGTATTCCATGGTAGTATGAGTGTATGTATATGTGTGTGTGTGTAACTTATTTTCCTAGTAATGAGCATTTCTTTTGTCTCCAACTCTCCTCAATCATGAGCAACAGTACAATGAACATCCTTGTACATGTCTCCATAAACACAGTGAGTTTTTCTGGCTTGCGTACCCAAGAGTAGACATCATGGGTTATAGGGTATGCTCTTGCTCATTTTCACTGAATATGACCAGATTTCTTTCCAAATAATTTCACCAGGACACTCTCCCCAAAGTGTACAAGCATTCCCATTTCCCCATATCCTCACCAATCTCTCAACATTCTATTCTCTAATATATTGTCTAATCCCAAGAAAATAAAATGATGTCTCATCATTGTTTTGATTTGCATTTTTTGACTACTAATGAGGCTAGACATCTTTTTGGATGCTTATTGGCCATTCTGTAAATTATCTGTTCAAATCCTTTGCCCATATTTCTATTGAATTCTGTTGCTTTCCCTTGCTGACTTAAAGGAATATATTCTACCTCCTTACACTTTATAAGTTTATAATTAAACTTATCTTTTAGAGTTTATCATACCTATATTCCTTCCCCAAATCAGACAAAACCTCTGGTATACTTTTACTTACCTTCACTTCCTGTCTCCTACCATTAACCACTACAATATTCATGTAGTCTGAGATATTAGTCCCAGTTTGTTGTTATTTTTTGTATTTTAACAATGGACATTCATTTAGACTTAAGAAGTTTTAATGGGTTTTTGGTTTGGTTTCTGTTTTTCATCATCGTTTCTTGAATTCTAATTATTTCTCTTGAGCTTACATTACTTTGATGGAATATATATTTTAGTAATTCATTCGACAATGTTTGATGGTAGTGTCTTTATTTTGCCAGCACACTTGAATGATAATTTAGCTAGTAAGACAGTTTGAAGCTTTTTGTGGATTCCAGAAAAGATCATATTCTTGAAACTAATCTATTCCTGTGGGTGTGGGACCCTTTGATTGGATTGGATTCAGTTGGGGGAACTTTGATTGGATTAGTTCAGTGAGGTGTGACCCAGAGTGGCTCTTGGTCCTCTTGCTAGAGTCCTTTTATAAATGGAGGACTGAAAACAGAGACACAGAGAAAAAGTGACAGGGACAGAGAAACCCTGAGAGGAGAGGGGTGAGATGAGGCATATTCCTGATCTCCCACAGCTGAACTCAAGGAAGAAATAAACCTGGAGGAGAAGACAGAGACCCAGACTAGCAGAACCGCCATTGTGTCTTGCCATGTGGCAGGAGTCCAGGATCACCAGCAGCCGACCTTTGGTGAGACAGCAGCTCTGATGCCACCTTGATTGAACATTTTCACAGCCTCAGAACTGTAAGCTTTTAACCTAAAAAGTTCCCATTATAAAAGTCAACCCATTTCTGGTATATTGCTCCCAGCAGCTTTTAGCAAACTAAGACAGCTGGGCATAGAATTATGGGTTAATTTTGATCTTGCATCCATATTTTTCAATGATATATTTGATGTAAATTTTATTTCTGTTTCTTTGTAGATAATCACTTTCTCGCTCTCTCTTTCTCTGGAAGTTATAGTTCCTTTGGAGTTCTAAATTTTCACCTTACATGTCTAGATAGGGTCTGTGATGTTTATCCTTCTCATATCTTGGTGAGAGCTTTATTATCAAGGAATGGTGCCTTTCTTTAACGTGGAGAAATATTATTTTATTATTTGTTAAATTTTTCTCTCACTCATTTTTAAAAATTGACTTTTTATTTTAGAATAGTTTTAGACTTACAGAAAAGTTGTGAAACTAGTTCAGAGGTCCAATAAACCCCTTACCCAGTTTGCCCTATTATTAACATCTTCCATTACTACATTTGTCATAACTAGGGAACCAAAACTGATACATTATTACTCCACCATTTATTCAGCTTTCACTCGTTTTCCCCTAATTTTATTTTTCTGTTCCAGGATCCCATCCTGGATACCACATTACATTTTGCCATCACGTCTCTTTAACCTCCACTGGTCTGTGACACTTTCACAGAATTTCCTTTCTTTCCTTGACAAGTTTGAGGAGTACTGGACAGGTAGTTTGGAGAAAGTCCTCAATTTAGGTTTATCTGATATTTTTCTCACGGGTCAACTGGGGTCATGGGTTTTGGGGAGGAAGACCACAAAGGTGAAGTGCCATCCTTATCATGTCTTATCAACGGTACATGCTATCCACGTGGCTTATGGCTTATCACTGGTGATGGTAACCTTAATCAGCTGGCCTCAGTAGTATTTACCAGGTTTCTCCACTGACAATTAAATATAAGTTGGAAGCTCTGAATTACCCGCTATTTCTCTTAAGTTTTATTCCTTCTTTTCTATCTTTTTGACCTTGTGATCTTCATTCTAGGAAAATTCTTTTATTTGATATTGATGTCTATTAAGTAGCTCTTCAGATATGTCCATTATGCTCTTTAGCCTATCTCTGTTCCCTTAGGTATTTAGTCTTTATTTTGATGATTTCTCTCCTTCACTGTGTCAGATTTCCTCAAATGTTTGTGATTCTTAACTATGATTAATATCTCCACGATCATTTCTGTGAATGTTGTTATCTATTTGACAGAGTCTATTTGTGGGGGAGTGGTAAGATATGTTGATGGGTGTTTTATACAGTAATTTGATTAAAGGATTACGGGAGAGGGGTGAGATTACTGCTGAGACAAATGAACCAGTAGCCAATCTTCTGGGGGAGTGTGCTTTTCATTCCTCCCAAAATTTGCCCTCAAACCCAAATGCCAAGAGTCATGGTCTAACCCAAGAGCAGATATTTCTGCTACTCACTGCCTGCCTAAAGCTGGAGCAGTGAAGTGATGTCAAAGATCAATCTCCTGAATCTCCTAAAGTTTTGATGAAGTGATAATCCTCATAGTTGGTTACACCTACCTCTGCCATCCATCAGTTCCAAGCATGAGCATCTTGGAAGTCATTCCCACCTTTTACAAAAATCCTGTTCTGTGCTCATTTTGGACTGTATTTTCTTTATAAATCCAATTGTCACAGTTGCTTTTTT
Organism: Cabassous unicinctus; assembly: GCA_029593785.1. Classification (NCBI taxonomy): domain Eukaryota; kingdom Metazoa; phylum Chordata; class Mammalia; order Cingulata; family Chlamyphoridae; genus Cabassous; species Cabassous unicinctus. The sequence goes on along the minus strand of JAQZBX010082272.1, from coordinate 2,646 downwards.
GGCTTTCAGAAATTCCTTTTGATTTCTGACCTACTGAGAGCACGCAAATAAGTATGAGGGAAAAAAATCATTTTTGTAAACCTCAAAGTTTGGGGATATTTTGTTATGCATAAATATATAATAAAATTACAATATTATCCTTCTTATGTATGTAGGATCTGTAGTGATGTTCTCTCTTTCATTTTTGATATCAGTGCTTTGTGGTTTATCCCTTTTTCCCTGGATCAGTCTTGCCAGGGATTTATCATTTTTATTAATCTTAAAAAAAAAAACCTTGGCTTTATTAATTTTCTCTATAGCTTGTCTGTTTTCTGTTTCCTCTTATTTTTCTTCTTTCTTCTTATGTTGGTTTTAATTTGCTCATCATTTTCTGGATACTTAGAGGTCAACCTTAGATCATGAATTTTAAACCATTCTTTTTTAATGTAACCATTTAAATCTATAAATGCCCATTTGAGCACAACTCTAGCAGCATCCAACAAATTTTGATGTTCACTTTTCATTATTATTCAGCTCACACTATTTTCTAATTTCCTATATGATTTTCTCTTTGACTGATGGGTTATATAGAGTGTATTTTTTAATTCCAAATATTTTTCCAGATATCTCATTGTTATTGACTTATAATTTCATTGTATTCACAGAATATGCTCTGTAAGAATTCAATCTTTTGAAATACACTGTGACTTGTTTTATGGCCTACTGTACCTTGGTGACTCTTCCATGTGTACTTCAACAGAATGTGCATTCTGCAGCAATTGTGTATAATGTTATATAAATGTCAGTTAGGTCAAAGTGTTTGATAATGTTGTTCAGATCTTCTATAGCCTTTCCGTGTTTTTGTCTAGTTTTCTATCAGTTACTGAACAAAGGATGTGAAAATCTCCAACTATGATGTGGATTTGTCTTTATCCCTTTAATTCTGTCAATTTTGTTTCATATATTTAAAAGCTCTACTATTAAATGAATACAAATTTATGATTGTTATGTTTTCCTGATGAATTAATTATGAAATGCCACTATTTTTCTCTGGTCATACTCATCGCCTTGGAGTCTATTTGTATATATATATATTTGAAGTGCCTGCTAAAATCTTTGCAATTTTATAGGGTTGTTTATCTTATGACTGTAGAGTTTTAAGAATTCCTCATATATTGAAGATGGAAATTCTTTGTCAAATATTGTATAGAAAATATTTTCCTCCTGTCTGTGACTTGCATTTTTCATTTTCTTATTAGTGGCAAAGAGCAAAAGTTTTAAATTTTTATGAAAATTAAAAAATAATTTTTGTGACTCAAGGATTTTTGCAGGTTCTATCTACATTTTTTTTTTTTTAGGAGGCCCTGGGAATTGAACCTAGAACCTCATACATGTGAAACAAGCACTCAGCCACTGAGCTACACGCACTCCCTCTGTCTACAAAATTTTGCTTATCCCAAGTTTGCAAAGATTTTCTCCTATGCTCTTTTCTAGAAGTTTTATAGTTTGGGCTCTTACTTTTAGATGTATGATCCATTTCAAAATAATATGTGTGTAAGGAGTAAGGTAAAGACTGAGGTTCACTTTTTCCAAATGGATAGTCTGTTGTTCCAACACCATTGTCGAAAACACTATCCAATTACCATTGAATTACTTTGCACCTTTTGTGAAAATCAATTGACCATATCTGTGTTGCTCTGTTTCTGGACTCTTTGTTTTGTTCCATTGATCTATATGTCTATCCTTACTTCATATGCATACATGTTTATTGCTCTAGCTTCATTGTAAGATTTTAAATCAGGTAGTGCAATCCTCTAAATTAACAAGGCCTCTGTGTTCTGAGTCAGTGGGGCTCAATTGACTCCCAATCCTATGTGAGGTCTAGTAATTGTTCAGCTTATAGCTCCACAGTCTTTGTTTGCCTAGCATTGTGGAGCTTCACTCTACACATGTGCATCTTAGAACTTAGCAAAGACTCAACCAGATAGACTAGGCAGATTTCTGGATCTCTGTATATATTTAGCTCCCTCCTCTTCAGAACTCTGTCCCACAAATTCTAATCACCTCAGCCTCCCTGACTGCAGATCTCTATATCAGCACCTGGTATAACGACTATATTCTGCTTGAGGTATACCTCCCCATTCTGTGATTTAGAGTGTGACTCCAGACAGAGAGCCAGGGTTCACCTCATGTATTTCTCTTTTCTCAGGTATCACAGACTCATGCTGCCTGTTGCCTATTGTTGAAAATTGGGTTTCATATATTTGTCCTGTTTTTTAGTTGTTTATGGTAGAAAGGTAACTCTGGTCCCTGTTCCATCATGGCTGACCTCGGATATCTTTTAAAGAAATTCAAAGAAGAAAAATACAACATTTTAAAATATTTTCTATATATTTACCATTTTGAGGTCTCATCAATCTTTCTCAAAGATCTAAATTTCCATCCAGTATTTTTACCTTTCAGTCTGAAGAATTTATTTTAGCATTTCATATCACCATGTACACAGCTTTCTCACAGCTTTGTTTAAATGAAATGTCTTTATTTTGCCTACATTTTTGAAGTATGTTTTAGCTGGATATAGAATTCTGAGTTGACAGGGATTTTTTTTTTTCTTTCAGCACTTTAAAGATGTTATTCTATTTTTTAAAATTCTCCATTATTGGGAAG
>JAQZBX010082271.1:0-13548 GCA_029593785.1 Cabassous unicinctus | reverse complement strand
GCAATTATTTCAGCCCAAAGAAAAATGGCCCTTGTATGGCTTCCCTAGAATGAATCTCTTCAGAGCACCTTTATGTCTTTATTCATCAGACTGTAGATGATGGGTGTATTAGTGAGCCAAAGGGGTGCTGATGCAAAGTACCAGAACTCTGTTGGCTTTTATAGAAGGTATTTATTTAGGGTAGGAGCTTATAGTTACATGGTCCTAAAGATTCCAACTCAAGGTTACTTCCTTACCAAACTGTTGCCATGGGTTGAAGTAAGATGGCAAGCAACATCTGTGAGGTTCAGCCTTCTTCTTCCCTAAGTATCTGTGGGTCCAGCTCCTTTTTTAGGCTGGTATAGGGCTAGTCTCTCTTCCTGGGGCTCATTTCTTTCCAGGCTCAGCTGCTCTGGTCTCTTCACAAGGTCAGCTGCAAACTATCAGGCAAATGGCTCATCTCTCTTCCCGGGGTCTTTGTCATGTATATGGAGCTTTCTCTCTTCCTCTGCGAATCTACTTCTGTGTTCTTGATTAAGCTTCCATTTATATAGCTCACCAAGGGGCCAGAGACTCAACTCTGCATGCCCTAATCTTGATTTAGTCAAGTAAACATAAAGCCTTGAAATTTAACACAACCAAAGGGTATCAGGCCCAGAGAAACAGACCAGTTTACAAACATAATCAATATCTCTTTTTGGAATTCATAAATGATATCAAACTACCACAATGGGGTTCAGCATGGGCGTGACCATGGGGTACATCACTAAAGCTGAAGCATATGCATTTTGCATAACAGAAGAACTCATGAGCTCACCTATACTCATATAGTAAAACAAGGAGACAACTACAGGTAAGATGACCAGGTGGAAAATATTTCATACTTTCCCTGAGCTGATGAGGATGCATGTATGGAGGAACAACCTTAAAATAAAAGTAAAGGATCCCAGGGAGGGGTCCAGCATCCAGCAGGCTAACTGCAAAGTACATCACTATATCATTGATGAAGCCATCTGATTAAAATCACAGTAAAAGTGGTGGAATTCCAAGTGTGTACAAAAGGGCAGTGACAACACCATTAAGCTTTGTATTGAGGAATACAAATAATCCAGGGTACTAAAACCAGCAGTACTGTATACTTAAATGTATTTGATAGTCAAAGAAACTCCACCTCAGATGTTGAGTAAATGTTCCTTGGAGAGATCAATGAATGGTGAAGGTCAGAGTCAGGGAAAAAAACACAGGGTGGAAGGGGCCCCAAGGGAGGGGATAAACATATTTGTCATCCAATGTCCTCCCAAGATACAAAATTACCAGAAAATAAATTCCTTTCTATTTTGGGCACTTCATGTATGAGAACCAAATTGCTCAGAGATTAGGGTAAGAATGGGACCATTACTTTAACGTACATCTGGGAGAAAAACTTTCAGAACCCAGAAATGGTAAATATACCCTCTTCTCCTCTCACCTACTGCTTAAGGGTACCAAGAATAAGGGAATTCAACTTTGTTCTTAGAGGGAAGTTGTGCCTGGCATCACTTCCCTGCTCTATGTCACACAGTTGAGAAAAAACCCAGGGAAAAAGAAGCTCAAGGAAGGCCATCTGAGCATCTGCTCTAGAAAACTGATATGGAAGCAGGCAGTGCTCTCAGAACATGATCTCTGAGGTTAACACAATGGTGAGTCCATCTACTTAAAGACTGTGCACAGTTCTGTAGCCAACTCTACCTCTCTTATTTAGAGGACTATTCTAAGTGTCTCTCTTCATGAAAACGGGCCTTCTCTTCAGTCTCAACATCTCTCATGTGTTTCTTATCCAGCTATTTTGGACATTTTTCTGTAGCCATTAAAATTGCCTTCATTCTACCCTCTCATGGATCCTCCTGTAGCAATTATCTATAAAATTTCACTCAATCATTCATTCCTTCATTTGCTCAAGAAACATTTCCTTGGATGCAGTGTAATTAGTACTTGCAAGATTACTCACATCTTCTGTGTGATGTGTGAAATGTTAATTCAGTTACTTAATATTCTTCTGCCCCAAATTCCACTTTTGGAATGGGGATAACAGTAATGTCTACTTCAGGCAGTGATTATGAGGATGAAATTAAAGGAGAAAATGCATGGGAAATCATTACTAGAGTGTCTAATACCTACCAGGAACCTATATGTGTTCATTAATGTAATTGGTACACCACTGTAAATATATATTTCAACTGTTAAATTGAAATAATGGTGATGATAACAAAATGAGCTCATGCATATCAGACTCAGCACAGAGCATGTCTCATGGTGATGTCAATAGATTTTAGCTATTTTTGCTCTTATTTATTATTTACAGATTTCTATTCTCTATTCCAGGAGTTTTATATTTTTGTTAATATTTGAAATGATTCTGCTCTATTTTTTAAAAATACTTTAACAGTATATCTGAATGCTACTGCTTTTTCTCCCTTGCACTCACATATTCATAAATTTCTAATAATGATAACAGAGCTTTGAATAATGTAAAAAAGAGCTCCCATGCTGTTGAAAATTTCTGGAGCTAGATAGAGTTGATGGAAGCACAACAATTTGAATGATCAAAATACCACTGAATGGCACACTTCAAAATGGCTACTGAGTTTTATCAACTACACTCCTAGAATTCTACTCATTAAAAATAGATATTCAGTTGCCAGTACATCATCTGCAAATGTTGAAAAGTTGCTTTTCCAGTACTCATCTCTCTTGTTTCTTTTTCTCATTGCACTGCACTGGTGGGATCTTCCAGCATGCTGATAAATCATATTAGTGTAATAGACTTAATTACTTCTTCAGTATTTGAAGGGAGTTCTTGTATTGCTGCTGCCATAGGATCCTACCAGGTCATTTTGAGAGAGGTAAGTAGTTGTCATTTCCTTAATTCTTTCCTTAGTGATTTATCTGTTATTCTCTACCCTGAATCGACTTTGGACACATATATTTTCCAAAAATAGGTTCCTTTACTGGAGATTTTCAAATTTGACATGGAGATATAAGTAAGACTATCTTCCCAAGTTTAGTATTTTCTTACATCTGTGGCAATTTGGCTCATTCTTTCTTTTAGTTATTTCTGTTCAACATCTCTATATATTTATTTTTCCATGTGAATAGACTTCTATTTTTCTCTATTTGTTGCCTTTGCCAAAGAATTTGCTGTCAGATTTCTTTTTCAGCTCTAGGATTTTCTTGCTTTTAGTTCATTAACTATAGATTTTATCTTTATGATTTACTCCCTTCTCCTTTGCCTATGTTTGTTTTGTGGAGTTTTATCAATAACATTGTCAAACTTTAAAATTTTTCAATTCTTAAGGCTAGAATGCATATGTGTTCATTTGTATTTGAAAGATATATTAGAAGAAAATGAATTTAATAATAAAGAGTAACATTACAACTTAGAGAGAATCACTTTTAACAATTTAGTGTAGCCTGTTGTAGATTTTTTTTATCTTGGGTATTGGCAAATATGGGTTTTCCTATAAAACATCTGTGCCCTAATTTAAATTCTCCATCCAAAAGTAGCAGAACAATTTTGCATTTGTAGCAGTATAAACTGTTAGATTTTCCCATCCAAAATAGCATCTTAGTTTTGTTTCATTTTCATGTAATAGTATGATGAAAAATTTTTCAAACATTTATACCCTCATGTACATCTCCTTAGTGAATTGCTAATATTCAGCACTGTTTTTGCTCACAAAAGAAACAACCTTTCTACTTTTCATAATTAGGAGATTTGAGTAGATTAATTTTTGTATTTTAATTTTTCTGCATGGTATATTTTTGCATTGAGTTTTTCAATACTATGGCCCAATTTTTCAATTTTTCCCTCTTATTTCTACAAAAGACTTTATATTCAGACAGAACTATTTCTTTTTAAGATTATATCTATGCAGAAATGTATATATCTATATGTTCATATTTATTTTCTTCTAACAGCTAGTATTTTCTCTTCCACATTTCTTTGAAATTTATTTGGGAATACAGAGTTACACTGTATGTTTCTCTAAATAGTTAATAAGTCACTGAACTTTTTTTCATAACTTTAAAAAAAGTTCTTTGATATAACTAGGAATTAAATATATTCAAGTTAACATGACAGAAATTAATATATCCCAAATCATGGTGAGCATCAAATTAAATTTAAAATTCTAGGGTTATCCCCTTTAAAATCATAAAATAAAAAATCATTGTCACACTTTCCATTATTCTTGAATTGTCTGGAATTGCAAACCAATACAAAAAGATTTAAAGAGAATGGCTATTATAAATTATATGGACAAGGTGTTATTTATAAATTATTTCAAGAAAGTAGATGTATTTGAGAAAAATTGTTAAAATATTAGAAAATCCAGAAAGCTGACATGACATGATAATACCAAAAAAAAATCAAAAAATTTTCTAATGTATTTGCAATATCATGCACATAATGGAATAAGGACTCTGATCTTTAATGAGATATTAAACCTAAAATCCTGTTAGCAAGAAATCAGCATGATATTCATAAACAACATTGCAAGAATATTTACCAAAATGGTATTTAAATATCCAGAGCAAATTTTTTTCTGTTACTGGAAAAGGATCGCAAACTTAAGAAAAATGTCAAATCTTTTTAAATTAATTTACATCTTTAATGGAATCCTCATTAAAAATTCAACTGATATTTTCCTTGCATGTGGCTAGATGATTCACCTAGTAGAATAAGCTGGCATCTGGAATGAAGTTATGATAGACTGCTATGTGACTTTCTCTGTTCAACATTTATATATATTATGAAGATAGATAATTAAAAATAAGGACCAAAAGATTTGACAGCTTCTTCACTGTAGAAGCGTAAAAATCAAGAAACAGATGATTATTTTTAAGACAGTGATCAAAGAAACACCAGAAGTTTAATTACTGGTGTTTTCATGGAGGGCTTGTCCCTCCAGGGAATATGATTTCTTAGATTATTACCTCATCTTTCTTGTAGGCTGAAATGAATACCAAGTTTTGCTTCCTTATTTCTTCTCCCTGTTTACCCAACCAAATTCTTTAATATGATCTTTCTAAAACCCTTTTAATTAGAAACTGCATGTTTTCATATGACATGTGCTCTTCCACACTGCAATGAGTAATAATATAACCCAGGGGTTCCTGTGTGTTTGACTAAAGAGCATTGACTATTATGAGGTTAGAAGATCTAGTTGAGAGGATAAACAACTTTAATGGGTACATGAGAAACTGCTCCATAAGGATGGAATGTATAAGGTATTTCTGATGAATTGCTAGAAAATCACTTTTAAAAAGCACACATACAACATAAGACAAAAATATTCTATCAACAAGACATTCAGTATGTTCAATAAAGATGAGGAGTTAATCATGAACTTGATGATAAGCCAATAGGAAATAACAAACAAAGAAACAATGTTAAAGAAAAATAAAACATGGGGGAAGAACTGAGAACTGTGGTACAATATCACACTGTTTCGTATACAGTGTACTATGGAAGAATAGAAACGGAGTGCATCAGAAGAAATATTTAAGAAGATAATGACCATAACTTTTCTGAATATAAAGAAAGACATCAAACCTCTGGAATATGATTGTTAAAAATACTAGGAAGGTGAAAAAAATAGCAAATCAACCATCAGATGAAATACATATCAACTCTTTTATCTCACAACTGAAAAACAAAGAAAAGTAGAAAATGATGATGAAAGTCAGAGGATAATACATATCACATTCTGAAAACAATCCATGAGAATTATAACAGACATCATAAAAACTGATGCAAGCCAGAACAAAATGGAGTCATGTTTCAAATACTGAAAGATAATAACTCATCATAAGATTCAATACCAATTTAAATATCTTTGAAATATAAAAACAAAATTAAAGCTTTTCCAGGAAAATTACCACACACACATACAGAAAATTATGTATCCAGCAGATTTGTGCTTCAAGAATATTCCATGTATAAAGAGAATGACAGAAGGAACCTTGGTTTTACTTAAATAAAAACACATATATAAAACTGAAGGTAAATATATCACATTCTAGATAAGTAAAAATTTAATTGCTTTAAAATAATTGTTTACAGGAAAATTACATTGGTTCATTTGAGGCTTGAGTCACATATAAAGTTAAAATTTATCCCAGAAATATAACAAAGAATGGGAAAGATGAACTGCATCTCTAGTACTCCATGGTTAATAATCCCGCAACCACTGTGAAAGGAGAAGACAAAATTGCCAATGTAAGGAATGAAAGAAAGGATAAAACTGTAGTTCCCCACAAATATTAAAAAGAAAGTAATACAATTTTGTAAGTATCTTATTGCTGTTAAATTTCATTAATTAAATGAAATATACAATTTTTTAAGATGTTCACACCAGAAACATAAATTACCTGAAAAGGTCTGTAGCTATTTAAAGAACTGAATTATTCCTAAAAAACAGCCTATATGAAAAATAAATTATTTTCCCAAAGTGAAAAACTCATGTTTCCCTCAGACTGCAGAATGTGCACAGAGTGCTATGTGAAACCTCTACACACATGGAGAAGAGGACAACATCTTGCAAGATGGTAGAGCAACAACCTAGAAAAACCTGGGGACCAGGACTAACTCAGGGAAATGAGCTACCACAAACTGTAGTAAGCAAAAGTCTGCAGTGTCATATCTAAGGATACTTTCCCCATTGTTGAGTCACTCTGTTTCTGAAGCCCTTTCTGTTTTTCTATTTATTTTTATTTTATTTTATAAAGATTTAGATTACATAATGTTACATTGAAAATATAGGGGATTCCCATATACCCCAGCTCCTCCCTCTCCCCCACTTTCCCACATTAACAACATCTTCCATTAGTGTGGTACATTTGTTACAATTGATAAACACATACTGAAGCATTGCTGCTAACCAGGGTCTAAAGTTTACACTATTGTTTACAATTTGCACTTCACAATTTTATAGGTTTTGACAAAATGTATAATGGCCTGTATACATTATTGCAATATCACTGAGAACAATTCAAATGTCTCCAAACTGCTGCATGTTACACCTATTCTTCCCTCTCCCTCCCCTCAGAACCTCTGGTGGTCACTGCCTTTATAGGAATGCTGAAACCCTTTCTTATACCAGGACAGCCTGTACCTAATACAGGCTCTGTCCCTATCCATATCAAATCACCTTTCCTTTACAAAGTTCTTTTTTTCATAAATAGGATGATACATGTATGTTTCAAAAGATTTAGCTGGTATTTCCAACATCACACTGTCTTCTCTCAGCATCTGTATAGAATGTCTGCCCGCAACATACACCTGTAACAAACACGGTTATTTTTGTTAACTTTTGAAAAATATAAGAAACGGATTATATTTTAACTCTGAGAATAGTAGTATACTTTTGTAGAAGAACATTCAGATTAGATTCAGGAGGGATAAGGCAGAAAACAGGGAGGCCTATCTAGAAGCTTCAACTATGATTTAAAGATGAAGATGATTGGTCTTTTGGCCAGGGTGGTAGCAGAGGAGGTGTTGAGAAAAAGTCACACTCCAGATATATTCTGTACAGAGAAGCAATATGATATGGTGATGGACTGGTTGTGAATGTGTGACATGTAGAAAATTAGAGGATTATTCTTAAGACTTTCCTGAACATATAAGAGGATGGCTTTCCATTTTCCTGAACAAGTAGGAGGAGATTTTTCAAGAACCTGCCTGCCAGTTATCTTGAGAAGGTAATCTATGTTAACTATATATTTAAAGTACTTTGACTGTTGACTTGCACTCAGTAGGTACCCAGTAAATATAACCCATTTTTCACCTTTATTGTATAATATCAATCATTTGCAAATAAAAACTAATGTTCATATTTTGTCATGCTCTGTTCCTGACTTATTTAACATTATTTAAGAGCCAAACTTTCACAATACATATAATTTTGACATACCACCATGAATAAAATTAGTCTTAAAAAATACCTCAGACCAAATCTTACATAAAATATGGTATGCAATGAAATACATACGGAACAGGTACCTGCAAATGGTCTTGTGTTTTCATATTTTCCAAGGTTTATATTGCATTTGTTTAATAACAACATAAACCTTTTCTAAAACATGAAAGGATAGGATATTGTGTATCTAATTAAGAACTAAGGAATCGCGCCCCCACGGCGGCCGCGGGAGACAGGTTGGACAGGAGACCCCCTCCCCAACCACCTCCAGTGTAGGCGCATCCGAAGAGCGCGCTGGAGAGAGGCCGTTCGCCACAGGGTCCTGAGCGTCCTGGGGCCACTGAGGCCCCGCGCTGCGCCGCCTGCGTTCGGGCGGTCGCCTGTGAAGCGCGGTGTAGCCGGGGCCCGCGCGGTGTCTATGGACTCCGAGAAACTCTATGCTCTGGCCGCCGGTAAAGGTCCCGCGCTGTGCAAGAGGTGGGAGGCCGAGGCCACGCCTCCGCCCAAGGTCTCGGGGCTGGAGCAGAGCTGGGAGCTGAGCACCGCCATGCCCTTTCTGCTGGCCCTGCCCCCGCAGCCACCACCACTGCTACTGCCGCGCCTTCCTAGGGCCCCCTCCAGGCGCCCGGGCCAGCCCCCTGGTGAAGATAGAAGCCCCCGCCCTGCCCCGCGCCACTCCGCAGCCTCTGCCCTCGCTCCCTCAGCCCAGGGTCCCGCTCCCAACCCATGTGCCTATCTCCCTGGGCGCCTTCCGGGGCCACGACCAGCTCACGCACAGCGGCCTGTGCGGCCTCAGCAAAAGCAGCAGCGCGGGTCTCAGCCTCTGGAAGCACGTGGCCCTGTCGCCTAACAGGCCCGGCCCTGCGCTGGCCCTGCCCGGCTCCAGCCTCTCTAAGTCGCACTTTGTGCTCAGGTCCGGGTCGCAGGTCCTGCACCAGCACCACGCAGCGGTCATGATTGCTGCCCCCAGCCCCCACCCCCCCGCACTGCCCCTGCACTCCCTGCCAAAAGCCGGCTCATCCCAGGACACCCAGCCCATGCTAGCCTGTTGGTCTCCTTCCACCAACCAATCAGGTATTGCCAGCCTCCCTCGGGAATTCTGATTGATCAGGAGCTGCATAAGCAAGAGCCAAACAGGCATTTTCTGGTCCAGAGCGGAGCTGCCCGCGGCCTTGCTGGGCCTGGGGGCTCTGCTGCGAGTGGAGTTCCACCAGCACCAGCACACACACCAGCTCACACACTAACACACACTCGCCCCCTTCCCGGCGGGGCTGCCCCCAATGCCGCTTGCACCGCCTGCCGCACCCCTGCCGTTTGACAAGTACAGTCCCAAGCCGGACAGCTCCTACTTCTAACATTCCAACTTTTGCCCGCCCTACCTTCCCGCCATCCCAGGGATGGCCGGACTGCGCCCACACCCAGGCCCCTTCGGTCTGTGCAGGGCGCGTTCCAGCCTAAGACGTCAAACCCAATCGAGATGACTAGCCGGCCCAGTGTCGCGCACACGTTTCTACAGAAAGCTCCTGGGGTGCCATACCCAAACGGACAGCGAATTCTAGGATTGTGAGCAGGATAAGGATGATAAATGTAATTGAGGCTGTTGTAGGGCTAACGGATAACAGTGCAAGGGTTGCACCATGGATCAGGTGAATGAGCAGGTGGCCTGCAGAATGGCAGCCAGGAAACCAGGGAAGTGGTGGGCGGTCCACGTGCAGAGAGCTTGGCAGACCCACCACCACCAGCAGAAGGTCAAGCAGTTGCAGCTGGACCCCCACAACCTGGAGGTGGTCGCAAATCCGGACCTGTTCAGCTGGCCCCCGCCCCAAGCGTGTGTGCTGGCCCAGCTGCCGCCCATCCTGTCACCCACCCATTCAGACCCCTAGCCCCATCACAGCAACTTCCTCCCCACCGCCCACCGGGCACACCTTTTCAGCAGTTACAGCACCTTTGGAGACCTCAGGAACCTGGGAACCAATGCCTTCGGAGGCCTAGGTAGCCACGCCCTGAGGCGGGGATTGGGGGGAGGGACAACATCTTCACCCACAAGGAGCTGCCTCGCTGCACGGCCTGTCCAGCCCCCACAGGCCTGCAACCGGCTCCACTCTCCTTCCCGAAGACACCACTGTGGCCCAAGCACGTGGACGCGGAACACACTTCTACTCAGACCAACCATAACTCGGAGCCAGACAAAAGCAAGGAGAAACTAGAGCGGGACGTCCTGGAGAAACCTATCCTACCTAGCTGGACTCGCCCGCGTCCGCCCCCGCCGCGAGGGGCACCTGGTCAGCAGCCTTCTGATCCGCGGCGGCCACACGGAGCTGCTGGCCGCCGACCCCCGCGTCAAGGAGAGCCACTCGCGGGCCAAGGAGGCTGGGAATCAGCAGCTGCAGGAGGATGGCGCCAAGGCGGCGCGGGGGAACGGCCTGCACCTGCTGGGCCGTGAGCCCGCGCGCCGGCCTCTCTAGGGCGCCCTGAAGGTCAAGGAGGAGCGCGGGGACGACCCCGATCCTCCGTTTCCTGGGGGCTCCCCAGAACAGCTTCTGGGCCCCGGGCCCCCGGTGGGTGCCGAGCGCCCCGGCGCGCCGACCTCCGCGGCCTGGAGCCGCCATGCTGGTCCCGCCGCACCCCTCGCAAGTCCCCCCAGCGCGCCTAGGGAGACCATGAGTCGCTCAACCGTAGCCCCGTGCGCAGGCAGGAGGCTTGCAGCGACCAGCTGGAGCGTGCCTCCTTCTTCCCGCGCTGCGGGACCACAGCCGCCGCGCTGCTACAGGATCTACTGGCCAGTATCCAGTCCCGCCCCGCGGCTCTTGGCGCCCTCCCCACCGCGGCTCCCACGTAGGACTAAGCCCCTCGGGTTCGAGGCGCGCGGGGGATTCGAGGCCCGCCGGGGATCCGCCGCACGCAGGCCCCCGGAGGGGAAGCGCTGTAGTCTCCGGACCCAGGCGCCGGCTCCAAGCCCTGTAGACCCTCTGACAAATGCCCTGCTGTGAGCTTTTGCAATGTAAATTTGTAGAACCAAAGCACACTTCCTCAGTCCTAGGGGCGCTTCTCTGCCTGCGCGGGGAATTGGACAGACAGCTTTTCTGGAGGCGATCTCTCTGTTTTCTGAACCCGAGGAGAGGTGTTTGGGGGAAAAATGCAAGTTTGTACGTTGTTTTCCTAAAGGTGATATGCATTTTTAATGGATTTGTATATATATTTTTAATTTTGTAATCTTTAGATATTTTAAAGAAACAATAAAAAAAAAGTTTTGCTTCTTGGTCTTTAGTTGAATTTGCAGTTTGAGGTCTCAGATCCCTCTCAAAGAGCCCCGGGGTTTCTTTGTCTTATTTATGGAGAAGAAAAGGGTCACTTTGTCTAGTGCACTGAGGCTGCACTCACGCCCCTGGGGCAACCTCAGTACTTGGAACTCAAGTTACAGATATATATATAGAAATGATTAATAACCATGTACAAAACTTTGGATTTTGCCTTATTCTATTATGCAGAAATATAAGAAAAAAATTTTTTTTGGTTTGTTTTAAAAACAACAACAAAGGAACCATGTGTAAATAGTCTTTTAATATAAACAGAGTGTTAAATTCCTAACCTGGGTAGACTTTATAAAAATGGTTTCTAGAAACCTCTCTGGTTATTTGTTTAACTTGGTCGCAAAAAACCCACTCACTGTCAGTTGGGAAAACTCAAAAGTTTAACTGCAGCATCTCTACTTCAACTATGCAAGCACCTGGAGTCTTCAAGGAGGAGCCCCCAGCCCCAGCAAGGCTCAAGGCATCTGAGAAAGGGGTGGGCAGCAAGGACAGTTTCTTGTGCCCTTGTGCCAATCCTGCAGTGTTCTTCTTGGCCCTTGTACCAATTGTGCAGTGTTCTTCTTGGAATCTGTATACCATTCAGTTAGAATCTAAGATGAGAGTCTAATGGTAGAGTTAAACAAACAAAAGACACGTTTGTATATTTTCTTTTCTGTGTGAAGGCATCAGCAGGTGTTTGTTCAGTGAATTGTACGAGAATCAGGGCATGGTTTCCTTTTGGTTTCAGGTTTGTTTTCATCACCCATCGGCATCCCCATGTTGAGCTGTAAGCTCTCCTTTTTCTTTCTGCGCATCCACAGTTCGTGTCCCTGCTGGGCTCAGGGGCTTTGTCCACCCAGCCCTTTGCAGCTGTTTGCTTTGTTCATTTCTGTACTCTTCACCTGTTTTGCACTATGGACTCCAGTGACTTTAAACGTTCTGTTCCCATGTCCATCAGTGAAGGTAAATAGAACCTTGAATTTGGTCGGAAAAAAAATAAAAGACTTAAGCATACCCTGAACTTATTATTGTCTGAACAATTACAGAATCTGTTGGCCATCACTGTCAACACCAACAAACAAGATACATTTTCTAAATAATAGCACAATGTACAGAAATGAAAGCAAGGCTATCATTGTCATTAAAATAAACAGAACAGTAAAGAGCTCATAAATAGAAGAAAGACACAGTGCATGTACAAGAAGAGATTAATAAAATATTATATTAAAAATAAATGCTTATACAAGATATCTCTCATTTCAAGCAAAAGAAAGAGGAATACAATAAATATAAAAACTAGACAACATAGAGTTAAGAGAAAAAATGTCATAATGCAATATGTGGATATTACATATGAGTTAAAATGTGCCTAAAAATTCAAGATTTAAAGGAAATTAATGCATATTTTAATTATTTGAAAAAAATTAGTGAACAGTGGTGAACTGGTGAAAGGTTGTTAAACATTTAACTATAAAACAAAGGTTGAACATAATATTAATTATTCAAAAATAATTTTGGAAAATAACCAGATATAATTCTACAAAAAAATCTTAATATAAGTTAAAAGAATACAAATACTTGAATGTAAAATTAGTAATAAATATTGTAAGAGTTTAAATAAAAATCAAATAATTAGGAAAAGAAGAAAACACAATTTCTTTATTACATATTGAATAGCTGAGAAAATTGAAACTGCAATTCCTGATAACACAGAGGAATTTTGTAATGGAAAGTTTGTCAAAATATCTGACTAAAATTTATGGGATGTCACAAAATTTGGATTCATTATCCATTCTTAGGTTTACACATTATTAATTTTTTAAATAAGCATAGAAATTAGCAGAATAATTTATTTCTTTCTAAAAACTACAATAAACTTGGAGAAATCAGAAGAAATGAAATATTTTTTAAATTATATTGAAATGAAACAAATACATACTAATTACTGAATGTTGTTGACATATCACAGAATGGTAGGAATTTTAAATGATTAACAGGTAGAGCCAAAAGAGATATTACTGCGTGCTAATATTAACCACATGATTTACAAAAGTTCAGGGGCTAAAGCTTTGCAAGATAAGATTCTTGATTTCACTTATGTACCAGGACAACATTCATTTCACAAACTTAAATAAGAAAGAATTTACCAAATATTTTAGGGATGAGTGAAAATCAAAAGTTGCAAGTGCCAAAAAGAAAATAACAAAACTTTATACACATATGTAATATATAGATACACATATATAAGATTAGTCTAGAAGACCATGAATAGAGCTATCAGAAATGGTTGGTATACTTCCATGTTCTTTAAAATTTTTGAA
>JAQZBX010082270.1:0-13557 GCA_029593785.1 Cabassous unicinctus | reverse complement strand
CATGTGGCCACTTAAATTTAAATTGACATTAACCAAAAATAAATTAAAGTAAAAAGTTTGTTACTATTTGTGGGCATTTAGGAATTATAGTCTCTTGCAATGGGATGTTTTTGAGCAGCCACCTATAGCAATAAAAATTTTAGTGCCCATAAGGGGATAGTGTCAGTCCCTAGAAAACTGTAAGTTGTTAATATCTGTCCTCACCTTCTCCAGTTTCCCCTATCTGCTCTTCCACCCCTAGTTTCCCTTGTGTACATCTCTTCAAAGTGTCATAAAATATGGACTTCCTCCAGGTTTGGTCCTGTTCTCTCTTCTCTTTCCTCACTCTGGCTTTTTTTATTTATTCACATGGAGGATTATTTATGCCTACCTACAGCCTCTTGGCAGGGTCTGTTGTCCACCGGAAAGTCACCTGAATGTTCCACTATCAACACATTCCCAAATAAAAGCACCATCTTCCTTGTGACCCTCCACTTGTATTCCCCATCTTGTATTGGTGGCATCAACTTTCCTTTATTTCACTCCACTATGCAATTATTCATTTAGCCTTACTAATTTCACTTCAGAAATACTTCTCAATTGTGCTCAATCATGTCCAGTCCCACTAACACCTAGTTTAGTGCTCATAATTCCTCGGACTATGCCAACCTCCTAAATAAATGACCTTTCAAGCTCTAGTCACTTACTCCTGAAGCACATTTTTTATACTTCCTCCAGAGTTTTGTTTTAGAAATCAGTTGTAATCATATTGTTTTTCTATGTAAACAAATAAACAAAAAATCCCTTTGCTTATTTCCCATTTCCTATAGGATACCACTATTGCTGCCATTACTACCATTTCTACAAGTAGGTTTTTTTTTTTGTTTTTTGTTTTGGCTATCTATAATACTATAATTACCATTGACTTCTGCTACTATTAATAATAAGTCTACCATTTATTAAGCATGTACTATGTGCTAGGCAATAAGCACTTTACTTAATGTATTGGTTAAATATAAGGACTTTGGATTAGACAGATCTATGTTTTAATCATAGGGTAGCCACTTACTAGAAAATCATTTAACCTCAGTTTTCTCAACTGTAAAATATGGATAATAATAATATCAAAGGTATAATATTATTCTTTGAAAATTGAATGAGGTTACCATATAAAGCACAATACTGTCATATAGTACATAATAAGTAATAGCTAGTTATTATAATTATTATAAACATATTATCTTTGATTTCTACCACAGTCCTCACTCTTACCTTCTTTTGCCAAATAAAGAAATTGAGGTTCAGAGGTATTCATCCAAGTTCACACAGCTAACAAGTAGTCTAGCTAGAGTACAAAATCCACAGTCTCTCTAACATCTCTGCCTGCCAAAACTTTTAGTGCATAAAAGGCATTTTAAAAAAAACTGGCTGTACCTAAGGCTAACCTTCTTACTGTTTTCTCTAGTCCCTTCCCCTTGACCCCAGGAACCAATTCTTGTCTCTCCTCACAGCAGACCTCTCATTATCCCTGAATATGCAAGAAAATTTCACTCTTACATCCATTTGCACTTGCTGTTCTCCCTCCCTCTTTAGCTTTGCCCACCCTGAGGCTCAGCACCAGTGTCATCTCTGCCAAGCTGCCCCAATATCTCCCTGCTCTCTGCCTCTCACCATTACACCTCTTTGAAGTTACATAATTGTCAGACCATTATTTGTTGATCTTTCTAGTACAGTGAGCTTCTCCAGGACACAGACTATAGCTTACTAACTCTCAAACCCCTAGGACCTGACATATAACTGGTACTTACTGTACGGCTCTTGAAACAAAGAATGAATGAATGAATGAATGAACAAAGAATGAATGAGTAAAAAATTGTATTACAGGCATTTGAGGTTGAGAAGAGAAGGAATCAGAGTCAGGAAGAGAACTATTTCATCTCTTCCTGTGTTTCCTGTGCTGAAGTCTTCCTTTGGGCTAGGTTGGTTAGTGAGCCTTGTGTGGCCATCAGTACAGTCCCATAGTGCTAGGGCTATGGGTTGCCCAGAAGTAGTTTGGCCTTCGTTTCTAAGTGATTACTTGGGTGATTCAAAGGAATTTGGGATGGCCTCCCTGAGTGACCTTACTGTACATTATTATATTATTCATATTGTATTGTATTGGAATATATCTTATATTTATAATTATATTCCTCCACATAACTACATTAGTTGCTGGGAAGTCAATTGTAAAAGGTAGAGCTCACTTGAGCTGAGTGCCCTTCATGTCATACGATAATTAGGGTCTAAAACCTCTTGGATGAATTTTTTTTTCCTGACCAAGTGCTGTAGTATTTTCCTGAGCTAAGGGACACAGGACAATATTAAGCAATGAAGAAAGAAAAATGTTTCAAGGAAAAACTGTAAAGCTATCAACATGAATAACACAGGAGACATCAGACCATACAACTGAGAACAACTCAGTAATACGAAAACAAAATGCATAAAAATGAACCACACAAAGGAAATTCAAGAGAAATTAAACTAGACAAGCCAAATATTAAGGAAATTGGATTTTCAGAAGTGGCACAATATGAGCAATTTAACAGGAACAGTTTGTGCAAATACGCTTGTACTCTCAGCACTGAGGTATGTGAAAAGAAATACAGAAATATTATTAACCCCTTTACCGTTACTCTCTTTTTGGGCAATTACTAGACAAACCAAAAGGAACTGCCATTTTTAAATCCCTACTATGTGGCAGGCAGTTTACATATAATACCTCACTGAATCCTCTCAACAATTGATGAGATATGTATTCCTATTGGCTCAGCAAGGTCAAATAATGTGTCTAAGGTTATATTGCACAATAGTAGAGCCAGAATTCATACCTAAGTCTGAGTTTAAAGTCTATTCCTGTATTTCACCATTCTGTCTTCCAGAATAACCTTATTAGAGCACAATCTCTGCTATGATATCGTGTGACAGTTTGAGATTATTTTGTGAATCCCCAAAAGAGAAAGATTATTTTTGTAAACTAATCTATTTTTCTGGTTATGATACCCTTTGGTTATATTGGATTCAGTTGAGTGGCCCTTGATTAAATTACCTGTTAAGATTAGGACTTTGATTTCACCATGTCAGTAAGGCATGACTCAGGTTGAGCCGTCGCCCACTTGGTGAGCCGATATAAACAGACATTCACTGAAGAAGACACACTGGGAAGAGAGAGAGATCTGTCATTTTTTATCCTGGGACCCCAGGGAGAGATGAGCCATTTGCATGATAGTTTGCAGCTGACCTTGGGAAGAGACCAGAACAACTGAGAGGGCCCGGAAAGAAAGGATCCCTATGCCAGGAGATAAAAGAAGCCCCGAGAGACAAGACCTATGCCAGCCTGCAGCTGAGAGATAGAAGGCTGAACACTTGCAGAGATCAGTGACCATCTTGCTTCAACACGTGGCAACTGACTTTGGTCAGAAAGCAACCTTGAGTTGGACTCTTTAGGATCTTGTAACTATAAGTTTTGGCCCCAAATAAATACACTTTATAAAAGCCAACAGATTTCTGGTACTTTGCATTGGCACCCCTTTGGCTGACTAATACAATATGGTGACATCACATTGAACCCAGAGATAGAATGACAGATGTTCCTATGCAATAATATGTTTACATTAGAAATTAAAAAGCACCTTTTTAAAAAGAAAATTTTAAAATTGAGAAAAATTTCCTGAACACTGTAATAACCACTCATACATTTACAAAACTGACAATTATTAAAGTATCATATTTGATCTACATCAATTTTTTTCTACAAAAGAATACAGATTAAGTTGAAGTCTCTTTTGTTCCTCCTCTTCCTTCCCATTTACTGCCCACCTCCATTTTTTGGCAAAGTCAGAGATAGCTATCTGCTAAAATTCCTGCTTTCCTTTTTATAGTTTTGACTTGTTACTGGGAAATGGCTGTCTAGCCAGAGGCTACATTCCCACCCTCCTCTTATATTTAGGTGGAACCTTATAAGTATTTTTCACCAATGGAATGAACAAAAGTCACTCTTGCCAAAGCTTTTAAGAAATAGTTCTGTGTTCTCTTGACATTCTCTTTCTTCTTCCGTTGGCTGGAGACAGAGGCAAAGACACAGAAGGTGTTAGTGCTTAAAGATGTACAAATCACTTTTTTTACATAAAAGTAGTTTTTGAAACCTTTCCATATTGACCTATGTGTGTGCATGTGTATCTGTATAAAAATCTAGATCATTTGTCATTTTCTTAGGGCTGCTGTAACAAAGTACCACAAACTGGGTGGCTTGAAACAACAGACCTTTATTCTCTCACGGTTCTGGAGGGTAGAAATCAAGGGGTCCACAGGGCCATGCTCCCTCTAGGGCTCTAGAGCAGGGGTTCTTAACAAGGGGCCCGTGAGCTTGAATTGAAATTCAAAAAAACATTCTTGTGCGGATGTGTTGGTGCAGGTTTTATATGTTTATTAAATAATACACAGTATAATGTGGACTTAGTAAGGCGTCCGTGGTTTTCACCTGACTGGCAAAGGGCTCCGTGGAACAAAAAAGGTCAAGAACCCCTGCTCAGGGGGAAGAATCCTTCCTTTCCCCTTCCAGCTTCTGGTGGCTGCCGGCAATAATCCTTGGTGTGCTTTGGCCTGTGGACGTACCACTCCAACCTCTGCCTCCATCTTCACTTGGCAATCCTATGAATCCCCTGTGTGTCTGCCTCAAAATTTCCCGCTTCTTATAAGGACACCAGTAAGACTGGATTTGGGGCTCAGCCTAACCCACCATGACCTGATTTTAACTTGATTTCATCTGCAAAGACCCTATTTTCAAATAAGGTCACCTTTACAGGTTCCAGGTGGACATACATTTTGGGGGACACTATTTAATTCAGTACCGATCACTTCTCTTAATTGCTGTACAGCATTCCGTCTTATGAATATGAGTCGTGCTATTTATCTATAAATGGATGACCATTTAGATTGCTTTCTCTTGTTTTCTACTTTGCTATTACAAACACTGCTGTAGTGAATAGCTTTCTACAGTTTCTTTGAGCATAAATGCAAGTATCATTCTATACTTAGAATTGTTCAATCATAGAGCATAATGCTCATTTTAATTTTTTGAGATATTGCCAAATTGTTCTCCAAAAACAGTTGAACAAATTTATATCTCTACAGCAATGTATAAGCATTGCCGTTTCTCTGTATCCTTGCCAACTCTTTAAAATTCTTGACATTTTGATGATGAGAAATGATATCTTGTTATTTGAATTTTCGTTTTCTAAATAAAGGAGCATTTTTATCCGGTTATTTGTTGGCCATTTGGGGTTCCTCTTCTGATTATGACCTGTTTATATCCCTTGTCTTCTTTCTATGGGGCTGTTTTTCTTTTTAAATTGATTTTTGAAGGGTTTTAAAAATATTTTGTATGAATTTGGTTATTTCCTTTCTAGTGTGCCCCTTGTTTTCAACTGGTGTTGAAACTTGTGTTTAAATTTTTAATTTTGACATCAAATTTACCAAATGTGTTTTTATAATTTTTCTTTAAGGAAACTTGCCACTAGTATTAGATATTAACTTCATATATTTTCTTCTAATGTTTTAAAATTCTATATTTAAAATATAGATCGTAATCTAGCTGGGGATTATTTTATGTATGGTGTAAAAGATAGAGATCCAATTTATTTTTCCATATGGAAAACCAACAGTCCCAGTATCATTTATTTACTCTTCCTTTCCTCTCTAATTTGTAACCTCACCTCTGCCACTTCCCAGTTGTATGATTTCGGCAAGTTACTTAATGACTCTGTAAATGGGAATAATAACAGTACCTTCCTCATAGGATTACTGTGAGGAATAAATTTTATATATATACACATACTTATATATATATAATTTATATATCTTATTCCTGCTGTATGGTTAGTTCAATATATTTATTAGCTATTATTATATTAAGCTATATTGACAATTCCATTCTTTTGAAGAAACTATTTATCTAGAAATGTTTAGATGAAGAGTACAGAGATCTGTGGACTGTATATATTTTTGTGTCTATTAGCCCAACTATTAGTCTTTCAAGAGCCAGTCACATTAATCCTGTCCTACTTATTAGAGACAAAGAAGCCATATTTTGGCATGGGTAATATACATAAAACTCATAAACATCTGCTGTGTACAGAAACGCAAATGTGATCTTTTCTTTGAAGAAATAATTATTAACTAAATATTCTTTAGCATGAATGAAAATGATGGTCATGGTAATGCTGTAGAAGATGAATCCCATCATCAGTCCTAAATTCCTATGCCCTCCAATCTCAGAATCAAAAAAAAAAAAAAAAAAAAAAAAAAAAAAAAAATGCCAGCAATTAATTCTGAATTTGACACAATGATGGAAATTGCAAATACAAAGAGGGAATATAAGGTTTATGATGACACATTGACCCTGTGCAATAGAAACAGTCATAGATACTAAGTAACAAAAATGAAGGTTAAGTTGAAAACTAAAAGAATGTAACACTGAAAGTTAATCAAGGCTCAGAGGTAAATTGTCTTACCCCAGGACTGATTAGGGACAGAGGGAAGATTTGAACCCAGGTCTGTCTGACATCTAAATCTGAGCTCTTAAGTACACTGGATCTCCTCTTTTGTATAGAATGTGAAAAAAGACACCATGAGATGAGGATTCAGAAAGATTTAGGTTTGAATCCTGGCTGTGCCAAATAGATCTGTGACCTTGCCTAGTCTCCTTCTCACTCAGCTGGGAACAGTAATAACTATCTTTTATAGTTGAAAGAATTAAAGTGATGTTCACGAAGCTCCTAACATGTCCAGATGCCCAAAGTTATTTCCCTGCCTCCTTTCCTAAGAATCATGCAGGCTTTATTCTTTGCGATTAGACTACACAATCCTCAGCTTCTTTCTACAAATACTTTCTACAGAAAGAGTGGTCTCATTTAACTCTGCATTTTTAAACTTTTTATTTGGAAATACTTTCAAACTGGCAATGCAGTTACAAACATAATACAACCCCTCTACTGAGAACTCCAACATATCCCAGTCCTCCCAGATACCCAGATCCATCATTTTAAACATTTTTTTAACATTTTGCCACATTTGCTGTATCTCTTTCTTTCTTTCCATCCATTTTCCTGTCATCTATTTATCAATTCATTTTCTAAACACTTGAGTGTAGATTGTATACATCATGCTCCTTAAACACTTAATACTGCTATGAGCATTTATCAAGAACAAGGATATTCACTTTTGTAACCACCTTAAGTGCATTTATCAAGTTCAAGAAATTTTATATTGATATAAGGCTTACAGTCTATATTCCTCTTTTTTTTTTTGTATGTCCCAATAATGCCCCTTTGAGCATTTTCTCTTCTCTTGCTAGATCCCATCCAGGATCATGTATTACATTTAATTGTTATTGTCTCTTTAGTTGCTCTTCCTTTTTAAAAAAAAAAACACAAATTTCACGTCTCATCCACTCCAAGCATACAAGTCAGTGGGATTAATCACATTCGTAGTATTACAGCATCCTTGCCACCATCCATTACAAGAACTTCCCCTCACCTCAAACAGAAACCCTACACCCATTATACATTAACTCCCCAGTCCCCTACCCTCCAATCCCCAGTCCCTGGGAAACTGTACCCTAATTTACATCTTCATGAGCTTGCATATTCTCCAATATTTTTCTTTGTAGTTACCATGGGGCTTAAATTTAGCATTCTAAATCTATAACTCTTGTTTGCTTAGATACCAATTTAACTTCAGTGGTATACACAAACTATATTCCTATACCCCTCTTTTCCTCACCTTTATGTAGTTTTTGTCATAAATTTTATGTTCATGCATTATGTATTCAAAACCACTGTTTATCATTACGTGTTATGCATTTGCCTTTTAGATCCCGCAGGAAGTAAACAGTAGACTTACAAACCAAAAATATGATAGTACTGCCATTTATATTTACTGATGCAGTCACCCTCCCTGGAGAGCCTTGTTTCTTCATGAGGCTACATTCCTACAGCCAGCAATCCTTTGCCCAGGAAGCCGCTAGAATGCCCTCCCACAGCGTTCTTTAGGAGATAGCTGCGGGCTACCTGCTACACGCAGGGCAAATTCTGGGACGGTGAGTATGCAATCGGTATCCTGCTTCAGTCCCTCAGGCCACCACCAGACATCCTGGGCCAGACATGCTGGCTCCCAGGATGTGCACGTGTATCCCTCCGCTCCTTCCAGACACAGGAGCAGGGACACCACACAAACAAGTGCTGGCTCCGCGGAGAACTGGTGAGGGGTGGGGCAGGGGTTGGCCAGGGCGCCCAAGATCCTACTGCTTTTAAGTAGCCTTTTTCTTCATTCAGTGCCCTTTCTGTTACTGCAGGCCTTTAACTGTTTTCTGGAGCATTTAGAAAGACTTTTCTTCTAGTTCTTGCTGGTTGTTCAGAGCTTCTGCGGGGGGACAGAGCCCTGAAGCATCTCACTCTGCCATCTTGACTGGGACAGGGTCCCTGCTCCTCTTTTAGCATCAGCACATCTCCAGTAAAATATACTATCTTTGCAAAATGCTTACTAGAATTATTTTTAATGCAGAAAGAAGTGCTGAGGCCGGTTTTGGCATCTGCATCAACACGGGAAAACAGAGGCAGCATGCCAGCACTAGGAGGCAGAAGAAGGCACGAGAAAATAAGTCTCTGGAAAGCTAATGCCATCTAGAGTGAGAAGGCTTAGGCTTTTCCAGGCCACAGAACTGGCAGAAGACTTACTATACTTTGAGCACCTAGACATGAAGGGTCTAAAAATTTCTAAGTCCACTAATTACTTTCAGTGGTTCATTATGAATTCTGTCATGGTCTGAACTTGCAGGCAAGTGTCTTTTCTCACAATCATAGCATCCACTGCCAGGCTTAATTGGAGGCCAGTGGCCTCCCATACTCATGAGCCACTCATACTTGTTTTTCAGTGTTGTTGAAGCATGTGTTGGGACTTACTACTTTTTAAAAGCGTGGTTAAAAATTGACATCTATGGATATCTCCAGCATTACAATTTTGAAAAATGTGTAGTGAAATTGTGAATATTTAGAAAAGCTTCAACAAAACATAAAAATAAAAATAAAAAGCTTGCAAATGAAAAAAGGCTAAAAGTGTTTCAAGAGCCTTTCTTGGCTCTGAAGAACAGTGAATAAATACATACACACACATTTAAGTCTGCAGAACATATAAATATGCATTTGATGGCTTTTCTGAGAAATTTTAAGTTTAGCCATATTATTTTCACCGGACTTCAAAAATTAAATACCCAAGGTCAGAGAATCAAGAGAGAAGAGAGAGAGAAAGTGAGTAAAACTGATTTGGTATTACCAGAGTGTGGGCTCTTTGCTCCTCGATTCTTCTGCCACGTGCCTTGTTCCAGTAATGGTCCTTTAGCATTAGCACCAAAGAAACTCAATTTATCTGTGAAATCACCAGTAATTATCTACGCTTGAGTTAACTGAATGCATGCAAGCACTGATTATCTATGTGGGGCCTTGAGTATGGTTGCAAATGTTCAGATGTTTAAAGCTTTGTGCACATCTAAAGAGAAATGAAAAAAAAAAAAACAAACCAGTCCTTTTCTGGGTAAACATCATGGAAAGAATACAGGGAGCTGCTATATGAAGGCAAATTTCACAAGCACTTTTATGTCAGTGTAAGTTTAATTAGGCAACTGCTGTTTTTAATTATTTGTGGGGTTCTTTTTAATGCTTCAATGGCTCTATTCTCTGTTTTCCCATTCTATTTCATTGCTCTGCACAAATGTAGAAGTGAGCTTTTTAAAAAACAGACATTGGTGGTATTTTATAGATCACACCAGTTGTGGTTAAAACTAGGAACCCCAAAGCAGACAGTGGCTCTCAAGGTGAAACTCCACCCTCCAACCTCCAACGTAGGGCGTCTTTGGCCTGCCAAGGATCTATGCCACAATAATTCCTCTTTCTGTATTTTTGCTTTTTTCTGAAACATCTTGTGGAGTGCATCTTTCTTTGGGAATGTCCCATATCCATCTGTGTAGACATTATAAATTAATATTTCTTTTAGTCCTGAGACATGCAAGGCCTGGGGGAAGTTCTGAAGTCTTGTTTCTTTCTTGTGCTCTATCCAGAAAAGGCTCATGAGCCTGCTTCTTTTTTTCTAGGTGTTCAGACCCATTTAGGGTCCTGTAATATCCAATACCCTGCTTTTGCTTGGTCTGGGAGAGGAGTAGGGGGCCCAGCAATTTTCAAAACTCTTTGCTTCACCTCTGATCCTTTACTCCCTCATCAACTTTCTAGGTATTTGTCCTTATTTGAACTTATCTTGTTTATTTTTATGTTGAATTGTTTAAGTCTTGGATGACTAGAAACCAAAATCCATGAAATCTGGATTTCTATATAATTCACCTCTCTATCTAGAGCATCTACCACACAGCAGATACTCCCTAAATATTTGTTGAGTAAATGACTAGGATCAGGGGGACAATTTATTTAGTTATGGATAGAATGGCTTAAAAAGAGTAACCAAGGTAGGAAAATCAAGCAACTATCCGGATGGATACCAGTATCAACAGCAGGTTCCTTTGGCACTGCTTTTATTTCAGAGGGAGACACATGTAATGTTCATGGATGCAGAGTACAAAGCTCTTTCTGGAAAGGGAACATCCAAGTGACAAGCATATCCTAAGAGAGTAGGAGTAGACTTAAAATGTTAGATGTCTGTCAGTGAAGGAAAGGAAGGAAGGACATTTAAGGAAAAACAGCCGGGGCTCTATTTGAAGATGGTAGGCCTTGTGTCCTCAGTTATTACCTAGAATAGGATCCTGGACCATGAGAAACTCTGTTTTCAGCTGATGTTCTGCTACAGCTAAGAAGGGCAACAAAACTCCAGCCCTGATAGGATATATATTAGAAAGGGCATGTGAACATTGTCCTATCCATGTGAAAAATTGATAAGAACATATCCTTTTAAATAATGAAATAATAAGTATAAGGAATTGAATTTAGGATCAGTGGTTATTATTAGGAATCTTCTGGGAATTCTTGATTTCTATATGATATTGATGGAAAGGGTTGAGAAAAGGGCAACTACAATTATTTCTTTGATTCAAGACAGTGTGTATAAAGGGGCTGTTAGATGAAGATGGGCTTTAAATGATAGGGTTTTCAGCTGAGGGAACAAGATAAACTAAGGGAATATGACTGATTCCAACATAATACAAGTGAAAGGGAACTAAAATATATTGAGCACAGATGCTGGGATAGGTGCTTTATATAATCATATTTAATCCTCACAATCACCTTGTAAGCCAAGGCACTATTATTATTTCACAGAGGAGGACAATGAGATTAAGAAATGGTAAGTGATTTTCCAGAGTCACATGACTAATAACTATAGAGGCAGAACTCAAATCCAGGTCAAACTTCAGATCCATGTTCATTCTACCTTATTTATGAAGTGATTCATCAGATCTTGTAATACCAGCACTAGGATTTTTGCAGAATACTTTAATGTTGAAGGGAAATAAGCTTAGGACAAACAAAAATTGGTACTACTGCTTCTTATAACTAGCATGGTAGTATGACTGAAAATATTTTTTAAAAATGCCTAGATCAATTCATAGATATCTGAGCCATGACAGATCATTAGGGTAAACCACAAAGTTTTGGGAAGCAACTTTAGCATAAGGAATTGATGTCAAGGAGAGTAATCATATCCTTTGAGCAGCGTTTTCTAAACTGTTTCATAGAACATTGATATTCTGAAAGAATAAGTATTTTAGAAAAAAGAGTTCTACGCAATAGTCAATTAAGTTTAGAATATGTGAGGTAAAATAAAGTAAAAAAGTTAAAGACAAGACTAAGAGCCTTTCGTATGCTAATCATTCAAGTGCCCTGCTTTTTAAGAGCTTTCTGAACATTTCCTAAAGTCTTTTCCATAAGTAATATTCCCTTTTTATTACCAGAAAGAGAATCTTGGGTGGGGCTTAAGTCTGACCCAATGAGGCAATTCTTATTGTCACATCATGATCTTATTTATTAATTTCTGTCAATGTTCCTTTCTTATTACATTTATAGCTCTATACAGGAAACCTGAAATGCTAGAGAAAGCCAACATTTCTAAGTAACTTACAGAGAGAAGGAATTCTTTACTGTCTAGAATTTATACTTACTATAAACTTTCATTCTAATACAGGTTGTGATGATTTAGTGCACTTACGGATCCAAACCAGCATCCATTACTTCATCAAACTAGGCTACTTTCTAGGCACCTGGGAACACGGCCATAACTCTTACCAAAATAACTCTCCAGAAGTAACCACCATACAATTTAGGGAAAAAAAAAACACAACTATTTGAGGGCACAGGGGTGTGACCAACAACAGGCAGACATTAGACGGTAGTTAATATTTGGAGGATGCAATGACATGGGTAAATTTCCCATTTTTATGGCTTTTAGCCTAAAGGCTCTAAGTTAGGTAGATGAAATACATATGATAACTATAGCATAAAGGATGGGTGGGAGTTAAATGAACCTTCACATGAAATTGTTCCATTACATTTAGCACTTTTACCAAGAGGTTGTGCTATTCTATTTTAAAGTTCAATTCTCAGTAAACATATACTTTTAATTCCCCTTACTAGCGTAACAGCTGAGTTCTGCTTATGCACGTATGTGTTAGTGAAGTGAAAACATGGAAACTCTTAGCTATAGTTGCAGACACCTCTGTTAAAAAAAGAGAATATCTTGTTACTTCTAAATTATTTTTTAGGGTTCAGTGTTAGTGATTGTAACCTATAAAAGAAACTGATTAATTTCATGATCTTATATTCTTTTTACTAGCTGACTACTCTAATAGACACTTACAATTTGTTTAAGAAGTCAGAGCCATGAAAACATATCAGGGAGAAGGAAGGAGATAAATATCACATAGTTCTGTTCTCCAAAAGGGGGCGCTAATCACTCATATTCCATGCATTCTAGGGCGTGTGACAACCATACAAATGGCATTTGCCTTGTTTTCTTCTTGCAATGCAACCAAAGAATAGTTAAGTTCCCACTTTTGACTCTAAAAGGAAAGCAAACTTGTTTATTCCTACCAGATCTCAGGCTTCTTTTTGCTTTAGGCCTAACCACAGCACGGGCCACCTCTGGATACCTCCTGTAGCCTATTATGTGATAGGTGTTTTCAGAATGAAGTTGTTAGCGGTTGTTCTTATTCTGGGGGTGACTGGATGTAGACAATGTGCAGAACAGAAAAAGACTCACTGAAGGGACAGGCAATGATATTTATTAATCCCCCACTGTTTACAGAACACATTTATGCTGTGGGCAAACAGAAAACATGTAAGAGCAGAAATAAATAATTCATTACCAAGTTCTACATTTATAGAAAGATTTGCTAAAAATCCCAGAATATTGCAGAATAACTCCGTGATTAGAAAAATTTAATATTAGTGTAAGAAATTGAGGACTTCAAGTATGAAGTGTTGTACTCTAGCTCCAAATTAGCCTACCCAAAGTAACTTAGAGAAGAAAACTTTCTATTGTTCCCTGAGT
>JAQZBX010082269.1:0-13548 GCA_029593785.1 Cabassous unicinctus | reverse complement strand
TTAAAAAAAAAAAAAAAGAAAGAAATACTATACATCTGGCACAGAACTATTCTGATATGTTTAAGGATATAAACTACTTGCCTTCTCGCCCTCATTTGGATTCTTATCAGGGTGGTATTTCAAGGCTAGTTTCCTGTAAGCCTTTTTCAACTCTTCCTGGGTGGCATTGGGTTTGACCCCCAAAACATCATAATAAGTGGTTTCTTTCACCATTTTCTACAGCCTGAAATAAGAAAAGACAAAAATCAGTCTATTGTCTAATCTGATTAAAAGAACACAGCCCTCCCAAATTTCAGAGTAAAGCTAACAATTCCTGTGATAAATTCAGCTATGAATTCTAACTACAAACAAGCTGATAATCAAGGAATAGTCTCCTTCTAGCAGTTGGTTCCCACTCTACTGCACCAAAACCTCCCTACTAACGTACTATTAACTGGATTGCTTCGCACTTCCCTTCCCCAGAGGTGGTGACAAGGCAGTACTAATCCGAAGGCGCACTAAAAAGTTCAGTCCGTTGGTTTTTACATTAGCATTGTCTTTGATAAATCTGATAAAACGCCAAACATTTCCCCCAAAATACTGATATAACTGAGAATGGGGGGAGGAGTTGGTTTATGGACTCGATTAGAACACCAGTTCCAGATAATAAGCTCCCCTCCCCCTCAATCCTGAGAGATGTTTCTCAATCACAGGGCTTACAGCTCCTCCACCGTTATCGCCGAATCCCTCTTGCCCCACAAGCCAGTGTCAGCCAGTGTATTTACATCTCGCCAGGTTTACCCCTCCACTTGGCGCCGACCGATAAAGGTTTCCTTCCTTTCTCCCTCCCATTCTGGATCTAAGAGGTGGGGGGAGCCCTAAACAAAGAGGGAAGGGAGAGATGAAAACCGAAAGCTGCAGCCTCCGCCCTTGCTCCTCCTGCAGCCCCTGGCCTCTACCTCCCTCTGCGCGTGCGCGCAGGGGCGCCCACTCCGAGCGAGCGCGGGGGGAGGGGGCGCGGGGGCGCGCACGGAGAAGCGGAGACGGCGGCTCCTTGGGGACCTCGGGCTGGGGGAGGGGGTTGCGGGGGAGGGGGTTGCGGGGGAGGGGGTTGCGGGGGAGGGGAGGCACTGAGGAATGGCCTCAGGTCCACTCAACTGCGGGCCGGGGAGGGACCGCCGGGGTACCACACCAGCTCTCCAAATAGGGAACCTAGGATACGGGAACCAACAACCCTCCCGCCCACGCGGACCTAACCGCTTCCCGACCGCGGCTCCATCTGGCTTCCTGGTACTGCCAAAAGCGACAGCCTGGGGTCGGGGAAGCGCGAGAGCTGTAACTCACCGGTGAGAGGGCCGAGGTCGGTGAGGGGGAGCGGGAAGGAGCGCGTCGCTGTGCGCAGCTCGGCCAGCCGCCGCTCCTTCGCTCTCACCGAGCGTTCTGGAAAGTTCCGCCTGGCGCGCCGCAGCCGTCGTCTTTTGTAGCCGAGTCCGGGCGCGTCACCCGCCGGAAGTCCCGCCCCTGCCGGCTGCTGCCTCCACCCGTGGTTACCTGGGCAACGGCGCGGGGGCGCTCGGGCGAGGAGGGGATGTGCGGAAGGGCCTTGTGGGGGTGGGCGCAAGCCCTCATTCTCGGCGCTTTTGGAAGCTTCTGGAGTGCCTACCACTACCCAGCCGTCTGATTGCGGAAATCTTCGGCGGACGTGGGGACTGTGCAGCTCGGCGTTTCCAAACTAGAGGGGCGGCCGACGCTGCTCGCGAGGGCTCGGGAGCTGGGACCCAGGCGGATGCTGCCTGCCAACTGGAGCCTCTCAGAACAAAGCCCTGCAGCCCCTCCTCCCAACTGTGCTTTTTTCATCTCTTTCGGCTTCTCCAACTGGTTTAGTTCCCGACCCTGAGGTTCTGGGAACTAGCTGAGCAAGAAATGCTGAGCAAGGCAGGCCTGGCCCGCGCACCAATCCTACTACAGGCCTTGGATCCTGTCTTACTCATACACAAGCCAGGGCCTCATAATTCACCAAACTGGGAGGGTGGAAGCGCTCTTCATGCGAGTCCAGGCCCCCAAGTGCACGTTATCTGCCTTGGGCCTTCCTGTCTGGGATTATGCTAAACGGAAAACTTCAGAATGCCTTGGTGCAAGCTGAGGACCATGGAAACTTCCCTGGCCAGGTTATCCCCTCGTTGGGCTAGTCCGGGACACAGTAGCACCAAGGGTGGTTAGCTGTAGAAAATTGTTTTAATAGTTTTACCTAACTTAAAGCCCCTCCACTCTATGAACCTAGTGTAGAAAGTGAAACTTGGGGTTATAAAATGTTGGGAAGGAAGCCTGCTGGAATATAGGGTTCGTCTTCTTTCAGTAACACATCAAATATATGCGTGTCTAGCATCTTTGGAGAAGATTCAGAGTTGAAAAAGCATGGGCCACATTACTTAAGACTTAAGGGAGAGGATCAGGAAAGTTACTGAGCTAGAACAGCAAGACAGTGGTCAGGAGAGGAGAGGTTCCAGTGTTAGACTGATGGGTCAGAGAAAGGCTACCTGGGAAAATGACGGTTATGCTAAGTTTTAAAGAAGGGAGTAGAGCATTCCCAGCAAAGGATAAAGCACCAGAGAAGGTCTAGAGATGTGGAAGAATATGATGTTTTTAGGAAATTGCAAGTAATTGGATACAGCCAGAGCTAAGGCTGCAGGAGTGACTGGAGAAGAGGTTTTAGAGCTAGTTGGGAAAACATACTTAAGCTTTCATATATCTTGCCAAGCTAAGGATTTTGAACTTTACCCAGGAAGCATGACCCTGTCTACCTCCTCAGCCTTATCACTCCTTATTTATTTAACTTGGGCACTCCTGTCAACCAAGTTATCTGCAGTTTCTCAAATGCACTTTTTCACCTCTGTGTGCTTTTTGCTCTGCCTGGCAAACACCAAATTTTTCCAACTTTAGGTGTTACCTTCTCAAGTGTCACCCACACTTACTAAAAAGCATGTGACTGCCAGGCAGTGTGCTAGGGCCTGGTAATATAAAAATCATGTAAGTCATGGTATCTATCCTCAAGGAGCTCACCACATACTAAGGGAAGAAGAGACATAAAGGAAGGAATTTTGTGTGAGAAGTGCTAATAAAGGAAGAGTATTTGGGTGCTGAGTAGGGGAACTGTGCACTATACAAATGGGTATACCAGGCAGAGATTCTAGCAAGTGTGAAGGTGTGAAATGGACACAATAAATAAGCAATAACTAAATAATTATTGTTCATGTGTTATATAGGGGTTGTGGTCCTAAAGTTCCTACTTTACCGTAATATGAATTATGCGTTTGTGAAGCTGACACTGGTTAAGCAAATGAAATAAGCATCAGTATGGTATCAAATCACTTCAACCAAGAGTTTCCACAATGACTATTACCATGTGTATTAGTCAAGGTTCTCTAGGGAAACAGAATCAACAGGAGATATCTGTCAATAGTATAAGATTTTATAAAAGTCTCTCACATGACTGGGGATGCACAAGTCCAGGTTCCGCAGGCAGGCTGCAAATCAGGGGTTCTGATGAAAGTCCAACGAAGGTCCTTTATGAGTTTCCAGGAGCCGTTGGCTGTCCAAAGACAGCTGGGAAATTCTCTCTGAATGCTGAAATTACTTCCCCTTTTAAGGCATTCAACTGATTGGATAAAGCCTCTCTCATTGCTGACGGCAATCTCCCTGATTGATGTAGATGTAATCAGCAGTAAACTCACTGGTGACTTAGGTCCATAAATGTCCTTGTATTACAATTAGCCCACTGCTTGCTTGACCACACAACTGGACACAATTACCTGGCTGAGTTGACACATTAGCCTATCGATCACACCATGTTTAGTGTTTCTGCTTCAGGAACCCAACTGAACTTCCCACAAGTTTGAGAATGATATAAATGTGATGCAAACATGAAGATAATGTCTTGACACAATTAAAGCTGATACTGAATATAAATGTGCAAGCTCATATGTTAAGTGAATAAAATAATGGGCATAAAAGCTGGTTAATAAAAAGAAAAATATATATTTGCTAGTGTATGCATAGACTATTTCTGAAGGATTCACAGAAACTTGTAAATCTGGTTGCCTATAGGGAGAGCTGGGGAGGGACAGGTGAGGGGGAGACATTTCACAATATACCTTTTTTTAACTTTTGAATTTTTAACCCACATGAATGTAGTACTTAAAAATTCAGCTTAAAAAAGTATAAAATTTCCCCTCCCAGTTTAAACTTTGGATTTGTAAATTGTCACCCCAACAACAAAGTTAGGGGATTTTTAGTTGCCTTTAAAGCCATCTTTTGTCTGTTCTGTTTGACAGTTTTCCCTTCATAGAACCTATTTTGATGATAATAAAAATATGTTCTGACAAATGTTCAGGCTTCTCAGTAGAAGTTAACATTTTTTTTTAGAAGTTAACACTTTTAAGAGGCATTCTTATCTATATAAAAATCAAAGAAATTAGCAATACCTTTATGTATTTGATTTTTGTTTTTAGAAATGGGATCATATACAATTGTGTTTGCCCCTTGCCCTTTTCACTTTATTGTCATGCTACCATGCATATCACAATAAATGAATCTATGTTGTTACTTTTGGTGACTTCATAGTATACAGTATGCAGGCACCATAATTTATTTAACCATTCCCCTATTGATGAACAATTTGAGTTTTCCAACATTTTACAAACAGTGCTAAAGAAAAAAGTTCTCAAATACATATTTGGGTACTCATGCATCTATTTCTGTAGGATGGCACTCTGACAGTTTGAAGTTCATTTATGAATCCCAAAAAAAGAATTATGTTTTTGAACTTATCCATTCCTGTGGGTGTGGGGCATTTTTATTGGACTGCATCAGTGAGGCGTGAGCCACCTTGGTTCTCCGCCCTCTTGCTGGGTGTGATACAAATGGAGACAGAGAGAGACACATGTGTGACACAGGAAAAGGGAGCCACTATATTGATCCTGCCATGTGAGAGGGAGGACTGCAGGAAAACAGAAGCCCCAAGAGGCTCAAGGAGTGAGGTCCAGGGAGAGATGAGCCATGTGCTTGATAGCTCATAGCTGAACTCAGGAATAAAGGATAGAGAGAACTGGAAAGAGACAAGCCCTATGCCTGGTTGCCCACAGCTGAGCTCAGGAGACAGTAGATTCTGGAGAGGACGGCAGAGATTGGCGGCCATCTCTGCCACATGGTAGGATACTAGGATCAACAGGAACTGACTTTGGTGAGAAAGCATCTCTGATGGTGTCTTGATTTGGACATTTCATGGTCTCAGAACTGTAAGCTTTTCCCCTAATAAATTTCCCATTATAAAAGCCAACCCGGGAAGCAGATATAGCTCAAGCGATTGGGCTCCCATCTACCATACAGGAGGTCTAGGGTTTGATTCCCGGGGCTCCTGGTGAAGGAAAGCTGGCCCGTGCAGTGAGTAGGCCCACGTGGAGTGCTGGCCCACATGGACAGCTGGGACAGCAAGATGATGCAACAAAAAGAGACACAGAGTAGAGACAATAAGAGATGCAGCAGACCAGGGAGCTGAGGTGGCGCAAGAGATTGAACGCCTCTCTCTCACTCTGGAAGGTCCAAGGATCAGTTCCTGGTGCCGATTAAAAAGAAGACAAGCAGACACAGAAGAACACACAGTGAATGGACACAGAGAGCAGACAGTGAGCGCAAAAACACTGGGGGGGGGGGGAAGGGGGTATAAATAAATAAATCTTAAAAAAAAGAAAAGCCAACCCATTTCTGTTAATTGGCAATGGCAGCCCTTTGGCAAACTGAGACAGACGCCTAGAATTGAAATTGCCGGGTCAAAGTGAATGCAGATTTAAATTGTAATGAATGACTTTGCAATACAGGTCTATCAATCTGTATTGCCCCTACAGTGTGTGGCTGGGCCTTGCCAACATGGGAATTCAAGTCTTATTCTTTATTTTATTTTATTTTATTTTATTTTTTTTAAAGATTTACCTATTTTTATTTATCCCCCCGCCTTGCCGCTCGTGCTGCCGTGTCCATTCGCTGCGTGTCTTCTCTGTGTCTGCTTATCTCCCCCCTGCTGTGAGGTCTTGCCTCATCAGCCCACGGCGCCGCGCGAGCCGGCCTGCCCTCACAAGGAGGCGCCGGGAAGCGAACCAGGGGCCTCCCATATGGCAAATGGGTGCCCTATCCATTGCACCACACCCGCTTCCTGCTGTGAGGTTGCTGCATCAGCCCACCGCACCGCTCAGGCCGGCCTGCCCTCACAAGGAGGCGCCGGGAAGCGAACCAGGGGCCTCCCATATGGCAAACGGGGGCTCTATCCGCTGAGCCACACCCGCTTCCCTTATTCTTCATTTTTAACCTTTGCCAACCTTAGAGATAAAAAGTGATATCTTATTTTTTTTTTTATGTGACTTTCTTTAATTGAAAGAGTGGTTAAGCATTTTTTAAATGTTTACTGACCATTTCTTCTGTCAATTTTTCATGCTTATTTGACCATTTTTCTATGGTGTGATGCCACAATTTTAATGATATATAGTAGCACTTTTATATTAGGAATATTAGATGTTAGTCTGTCATGTGTTGCAATTATTTTCTCTAGTGTATTGTTAACTTTTGACTTTGTATTTACATCTATATATTTTTTGGCCATATAAATGTTTTAATTTTTATGTAGATGTAAACTTTTCCTTTTTTGGTTTTACTTTTTCTTCTCTCCTTCCCCTCCCTCTCTTCATTTGTTATGTTAATAACAATCCAACATTATTAATGTATTATCACAGGTTTTCTAGTACTTTCATGGTCTAATTTTCTTTATGCCACCTGGAATATATTTTGATGTCAGGTCTGAGGATTAATTGTAAGTAATGGAGCATTTATTTTTCTCCAAATGACTAGCTAATTAGTCTAACACTGTTTATTTTAGCAATCTATTTTTTTTCCTGACTAGTGTGAAATGTCACTTTGTAGTATACTAAATTTCCATTAAAATACATTTTATGTCTGGAAGGCCCATCTCCTCTCATTGCTCCTCCTTTTAGAATTTTCCTGGCATTTTCTAATGTGTTTATTCTTCCAGATGAACT
The DNA here is from genome assembly GCA_029593785.1 of Cabassous unicinctus. Lineage (NCBI taxonomy): Eukaryota > Metazoa > Chordata > Mammalia > Cingulata > Chlamyphoridae > Cabassous > Cabassous unicinctus. The sequence goes on along the minus strand of JAQZBX010082269.1, from coordinate 6,487 downwards.
TTAGAATATATGTCAGGTTCCCCCAAAATCCTATTGTGATTTTCATTTGGAGTACATCAATTTTATAGATCAGTTTGAGGAGAATTAACATATTTACAATGTTGAATCTTCCTATCCATGAACAAGGTAAACTGTGAATATAACTCTGGATATTCACAAATGTTGCCATATATGGTGTTTTGGAGCTATATACCCCAGAAAAACATGTTCTTAAACAATCCATTCCTGTGGGTGTCAACCTGTTGTAAGTAGGACCTTTTGAAGAGGTTACTTCAGTTAAGGTTGTGGCTGAACTCAATCAGGATGCGTCCTAATCTTATTACTGGAGTCCTTTATAAACAGAATGAAATTCAAACAGATTGAGAAAGCCATGGGAAGCAAGAAGCTGAATATCAATGGAACCCAGAAGAGAAGGGAGAGGCCACCATGTGCATTGCCATGTAACAGAGGAGTCTAGGACCAAGGATCACTAGCAGCCAGCCCCAGGATGCCAGCCTTTGGGAAGAAAGCATCACTTTGATGATGCCTTGATTTGGACCTTTCCTAGCCTCAAAACTGTGAGCCAGTAAAGCCCCATTGTTTAAGTCAACCCATTGTACAATATTTGCTTGGAGTAGCCAAGGAAGCTAAAACACCATATTTTAATTTTCACACCTATTTTACAAATGACTTCACCATATTTATGTTTTGGAATAATCACTTGAGTGCTGATAGTAAAGAATAGATTCTTAGGAGGCTTTAATTTTTAACTTTTTATATTGAAATACTTTCAAACTTATACGACAGTTACAGAAACAATACAGCAGAACAGGTGTAGCTCAGTGGTTGAGCACCTGCTTCGCAAATACGAGGCCCCGAGTTCAATCCCTGGTAACTCCTAAAAAAAAAAAAAAATACAAACACAATACAGAGAACTCCAACATACTCCTATCCCCCAGATATCCAGATTCACCCATTTTAACATTTTACTACATTTGCTGTATCATTCTATGTATCTATCCATCCATCTATCCATCTATTTAACAATCCATTTTCTGAACACTTGAGTGTAGGCTGTATACATCATGCTCCGTGAACCTTAATGCTGCCATATACATTTCCTAAGAATAAGGTTATTCACTTAATATAAGTACCTTAAGTAAAATTATAATTTCAAGAAATTTAACATTGATATAAAACTTAGTCTGTATTCCAATTGTTTTCATATGTTCCAATAATGTCTTTTCTTTTTTAGGAGGTACCGGGCATTGAACCCAGGACCTCATACATGGGAAGCAGGTGCTCAACCACTGAGCTACATTCGTTCCCCAATGAGTTGGTTTTTTCATTTGTTTGTTTTTAGGAGGTATCAGGGATTGAACCTGGGCCCTCGTACATGGAAGCAGGCACTGAACCACTTGAGCTACATCTGCTCCCCAATAATGTCTTTTTGAGCTTTTTCTCCTCCCTTGTTAGATCTCATGGAGGATCATGTATTACATTTAATTGTCATTGTCTCTTTAGTTGCTCTTTCTTTTTTTTAACTGTAGAAACATATATACAATATAAACTTTCCCATCTCAACCACTCCCAATCATACCATTCAGTGGGATTAATTACATTTACAATATTGCAGTACCCTCACCACCTTCCATTACTAAAACTTTCCCATGTTCCCAAACAAAAACCCTACACTTATTATGCATTAACTCCTTTTAGGAGGTTTATATGTTGAAAGATGAGATTAGAAAGTGATGAGGCCTAAATAGTGGGAAATGAGTAGGAGGGAAATATAAATAGAATCCACAGGTCATGGTGACTGAACACAGAAGTGAGGGAGGAGAAGGAGGAATTGTGGATAATTTCCAGGTTTTTGGCCTGAGCTACAGAATGGGGAGCCCAGAAAGAGGAGGCTGTGATAGGGGCAGATTAGAAGTGGGGTAGAAGATGCATCCATCTTTCGATGTGTAGAATTACTCCTATATGTTTTTTCTTTAGATTAAAAAGAAAAAAATATTGTTGGAAACCAGAAAATGGAAAGTAAATCCTAACTAAAATGTTATTTTAATCATTTGTATGAATTAATTTAAATTTATTGGAACATTAATTTTTTAATTGACTGCAGTGTTATTTTTGTTTTGGTTCTCTGGTACTGGCTTTCTGACTACACACGTTTCAGTCTTCTTCATGAGTGCTTCTCATCCCTCCTCCACTCCTCCCTCCACGTTGCTTTTATTTTTTTTTTAAACTTTCAATTTTAGAATAGTTTTAGATTTACAGAAAAGTTGCAAGTATAGTACAGAGAGTTCCTTATACCTCACACCCAATTTCCCTGATTAACATCTTACATTAAAACGGCACAGTTGTCCCAACGAATTAACCAATATTGATACGATATTATCAACTAAACTCCATTTGGATTTCCTTAGTCCTAATGCACTTTTCCTGTTCCAGGATCACGTCCAAGATACCACATTACTTTTTTTTTTTAAGATTTATTTATTTATTTACTTATCCCCCTCTTGCTGCTTGTGTTTGCTGTGTCCATCTGCTGTGTGTCTTTTCTGTGTCTGCTTATCTCCCCCTTGCTGTGAGGTCTTGCTGCATCAGCCCACGGCACCGCGCGGTGCCCTCACAAGGAGGCCCGGGGAAGCGAACCCGGGGCCTCCCATATGGTAAACGGGAGCTCTATCGATTGAGCCACACCCGCTTCCCACCGCATTACTTTTTGTTGTCATGTCTCCTCAGACTCAGACAATTTCTCAGACTTTCCTTGTTTTTGTTGACTTTGACAGTTTTTAAGGAGTACTGGTCAGGTATTTTGTAGACTGTCCTTCAATTTGAGTTTGTTTGATGTTTTTCTCATAGTTAGACTGGGGTTAAGGTGTTTGGGAGGAAGACCAGAGAAGTGAAGTGCCATTCTCATCACATCATATAAGTCCATGCTATCAGCATGACTTATCACTGTTGATGTTGACCTGGATCACATGATTGAGGCAATGTTTGTCAGGTTTCCCCACTGTAAAGTTATTCTTTTCTCCTAATTTCCTTACTGTACCCTTTAGAAGGAAGTCACTCTGCACAGTTCCTACTTGAGTGATGAGAAGTTATGCTCCACCTCCTTGAGTGGGGGTGGGGTATCTAACCTATATAAATAACTTGGAATTCTTCTGTGTAGGAGATTTGTCTCTTTCCCCATTTATTTAATCAATCATTTATATAAGTATGGACTTACAGATAATTATTTTATACTTTGTGTTATAATCTAATACTATGCTGTGGTGGTTAGGCTAATGTGTCAACTCAGCCAGGTAATGGTGCCCACTTGTTTGGTCAAGCAAGCACTGGGCTAATTGTAATACCAGGACATTTCATGGACTTTAATCATCAGTGAGTTGATTGCATAGATGGCTGACTACATCTACAATCAACCAAGGAGATCGACAGCAATGAGTGATGTCTTATCCTATCAGTGGTAGGCCTTAAAAGGAGAAGTGATTTTAGCATTCAGAGAGAGAATTCCCATGTCTACTTTGAACAGCCAGCATCTCCTGGAAACTCATCAAGGACCTTTATTGGAGCCCCTGGTTTGCAGCCTGCCCTTGGAATTTGGACTTGTGCATCCCCATGGTTGTGTGAGAGAATTTTATAAAATCTCATACTATTTACAGATATCTCCTGTCAGTTCTGTTTCCCTAGAGAACCCTAATACATATGCTATTTATTTTGTTCAAATTTTTCCTGTGTTGACCATTGGGAGCTCTTTCAGGGCTACTGTGCCCCTCTGACATCTATCATTTTATTTTTGAGCACTTCCTTACTTTCTGGCACTACCAGATGCTGCTGGCTCATTTTATACATTCCATACCTCTACCTCAAATCAGCCATTTCTTCAAGAAGACCTGGTTCCTTCTGTTTGGGCAGTCCCTCACTCTACCTTCCCCTCCTCAGATTTTATATGCAATAAATTTTATTTTCTGTCATTTGAATTCTAAAATTGGTATATGCTGGTTTCAACAATGCAAACAATACAGAAGTCTCTAAAGTAAAAAGGACAGATTCCCACCTCCTCCCTGATGTAATAGTCACTATTGACGGCTTGGTGAGTACCATTCTAAGTTTTTATCCTTTGCTTACAAAACCATATGCACATATACATATATAGAATTTTTATTACCTTTTATTTATTTTTTAACAAAAGTGGTATCATACTATGTATATTTTAATGTAATTTTTAAAACTTTTTTGTTATATTCATTTTTTTTATTGTATTCACTTTCCCAGGACAATACATTTAGATCTACTTCATTTTTACAAAATAATTGCAGAGTATTTTCTAGTATGGCTTCACCATACTTTGGTTAACCCTTTCCTTACTGATAGTAATGCTGATTGTTTCCAAGATGTTTGCTATTACAAGATGTATTAGTCAGGTTTCTCCAGAGAAATGTGTGTGTGTTTGTGTAAAGAGATTTATTATAAAGAATTGGCTCCTGTGACCTTAAGAGCTGGGAGTCTGAACTCTGTAGGGCAGGCTAAAGGCTGAAAACTCCAATAAAGGTGATATTAAATTCATTAGCCTGAATTCCCCAAGTGAAGCTGGCTTCCTGGAAATTCCAGCAACAGCCAATGTTGAAGGTGAAGTAGAAATTCTTCTGACTTCTGTAACCCTCAGTACTCACTTTTAAGACATCCAACTGATAGGATGAGATTACCCACATTGCTGAAGGCAATCTCCTTTGTTAATTGTAGATGCATTGTAGATGATTATAGATCATAGATGTAAATCCCATCTAAAGAATACTTTATTACTTGTTGACCAAACAAGTGCACAACATAACCTAGCCAAGCTGACACACGAAATTAACCATCACACAAGTAATGCTCTGATAGACTTCCCTGCATATGTATCTTATTTCTTTTGGGATAGACTTCTAGAGGTAAGCCTGCTAGGTTAAAGGATGTGCATCTTAACTTTTAAAAAATACTCATTCGTTGGGGAGCAGATGTAGCTCAGTGGCTGACGCCTATTCCCATGCACGAGGTACTGGGTTCAATCCCCAGCACCTTCTAAAAAAATATACTCATTTGCTGTCTTAGAAAGCTATAGAATTTACAATCCCATCAACAGAATATGAAAGTGCATGCTTCTCCACAACCTCAACAATACTATTAATCTGATGGGCAAAGTGAGATCTCTTTTTTTAAAAATTTGCATTTCCTTGACTATTAGTGAAATTTAACAACCTTGTATATATTTATGGGATATTTGCATTCTCTTTTTCTTGAATTAATTTTCTTTTATAAGTTTTGCTTCTTTTTCATTAGATTGTTCGTTTTGTTACTCATGTATAATAGGGTTTTTTGGGTACATTTTAGATGTTTATTGTTTGTTACATGTGTTGCAAATTTAAAAAAAAATATTCTAATAGAAATGGAAAGGGGGAGAAAGAGTAATACATTCCATTCAGTCAAAGTTAAAAGTCAACAATATTTCCCACCTTAATGACAGAATTATATTCCCTTTAAAGTGCCAGGTCTGGTAGATAGCTGCAAGAGGAGTTTTTTTTGTTTTGTTTTGTTTTCTTTCTCATACTATTGAAGAATGAAAGGGCATGCAGTAAACATGTTTATTGATGTCTTTTGGTAAACTCTGGAATGCTTCATCTATGAGATACTGACCTATTTCTTGAGGTCCTCTTTATGTGGTTTGTTAATATGAATTTTTACATTGCTAGAGCTCTTTCTTAAGAAAAGAGAGAAAAGAAGGAGCTTAAATTGTGTGTATTTAAAGTGAATCTGCTGATTCAGCACAGTTAAAAAAATGTGTCAGCAATTTTTTTTCTCTCACCCTGTTCTCACACATACAAATCACACAATTAGGGCAGACTCCAAGGCCGGGGATGTACTTACAAGATGAACTGAAGAATTAAGGAGGAATACTAAAACTCTCAATATTCTCACATGACATGTCTCACATGACATGATCTCATATTTAAAATATTCTGAAATGTCTATGACAAAGCTACTTGAGCTAATAAATGAATTCAGGGAAGTGGTAGGATACAAGATCAACACAAAAAATCAGCAATGAATCTGTACACTAATATTGAACAATCTGTGGAGGAAATTGGGAAAAAAATTCCATTCACAATAGCAACAAAAAGGGAAGCGGGTGTGGCTCAGTGGATAGAGCCCCCGTTTACCATATGGGAGGCCCGGGTTCGCGTCCTGAGGCCTCCTTGTGAGGGCACGCCGGCCTGAGCCCTGTGGTGGGCTGATGCAGCAACCTCACAGCAGGAAGCGGGTGTGGTGCAATGGATAAAGCACCCGTTTACCATATGAGAGGCCCCGGGTTCGCTTCCTGGCGTCTCCTTGTGGGGGCAGGCAGGCTCGCGCGGCACTGATGCGGCAAGACCTCACAGCAAGGGGGAGATAAGCAGACACAGAGAAGACATGCAGCGAATGGACACAGCAGCACAAGCAGCAAGGGGGGGATAAATAAAAA
>JAQZBX010082268.1:0-13544 GCA_029593785.1 Cabassous unicinctus | reverse complement strand
GTCCATTCTGATAAAAAGTTGTCTCTGCTGGACCCAAACTGGTTTTATCACTGGGTATTGCTTATCAGCAGTAGTGTGTGTTCCATTTTCACAGAAAACCCCTGCAGGTCAATTGTTTTTTTTTTTTTTTAAAGATTTATTTATTTTATTTATCACCTCCCTTGCTGCTTGTGCTGCTGTGTCCATTCGCTTCGTGTCTTCTCTGTGTCTGCTTATCTCCCCCTTGCTGTGAGGTCTTGCCGCATCAGCCCTCGGCGCTGCGCGAGAGCCGGCCTGCCCTCACAAGGAGGCACCGGGAAGCAAACCCAGGGCCTCTCATATGGTAAACAGGTGCTCTATCCATTGCGCCACACCCGCTTCCTGCCATGAGGTTACTGCATCAGCCCACCGCACCGCTCAGGCTGGCGTGCCCTCACAAGGAGGCCTCGGGAAGCGAACCCGGGCCTCCCATATGGTAAACGGGGGCTCTATCCACTGAGCCACACCTGCTTCCCGGTCAATTGTTTTTGTCTTCTGGAAAAATCCTTCTTGGAAAGGAGTCTTCTCCTGGCAATGTCCTGTGCAGGTGGCCATATTGTTTTACTGAACAGTGTCTCTCCTTTGGTCATTTATCCAGTGACCAAACACGCTGCTCAACACCACTGATTTCTTTTCTTGTCAGGTGGTTGAATAGGCTTGGTCAGTTGTTTGTTTCATTTTGCCCTTGGAATTTTTTTTTTTTTTTTTTTTCAGTTAACTTTACTGATTGCAATGAGATTCATTGGGTGGCTGTTCAGTTACATTTAAGACCCTTGGGGTGGGGCTTCCTCACTTGAATTTTGTAATCTTTACTCATTCCAGTGGTATGGTTTCAAAGTTATTTAAGCAAAGTCTTAAGAAGCTTTGCCCCAGAGTACCTAGCATATTCCCTTCCGTGAAGATCAGTATTAGGACATATCATGGACAGTGAGGATATTGACACATCTCTAGGAACTTTATATAATTTCTGAAATATTTATATTAATGGCACTTTACTAATGGAAATTTATTTAATCAACAGTTATGCAAACCTCTACAACTTTCTGTATCCATTCAAGTTTTGCATTCCTGTTTCTCATTCTGCAACTTCCCATCATTTTACTTTAGTGCAAAACTATTATTTTTTCTTAATTAAAAAAAAAACAAACATATTCTGCATGCTTTATATATTTAAGTTACCAAAAAGATCTTGGAAACTATCTAAACTATCTTCAAGCTGACATCCTAAAAAATACAATTATTTTTAAAGTTTGTCAGAATAAAAACTCAATTTGGTAATATACAAATTTACATTTTTCATCACCTTAAAGCTCTAGTAGATATAATGCTAGCTTATTTTTTTAGTACCCCTGTATAAATTTAGGAAGAGCATATCCAAGTAGAATAAAATTGCATGTTTGTATTATATTTAACTAACAATATTAAACAAGTTCTGCTTTTCAAAAGTTTATCTGAATTATGTGAACTTGAATATTTTTTAAATGTTTCAGTTCAGTTTGACAAATAATCATTTTTTTTCCATTTGGCAATATTAGAAAGTTGGGTTCCTTAATTTCTAGCACTTTAAGAGTAATAATTTATATATAAAAGAGTATTTAAGCAAATTTGAGTAGAGCTCTTTCAAAGGCTTTTATAAGTTAATGTAGTATCACCATCGGAAGGTAGGAAAATGTCATATATCAAACATACAGACAGGCACATATAGCTTCAATTAAAAATTTTTCAGCCATGAGTCAGACAAAAAAACAGAAAACATAGAAATACAAAACCCACTAGTTTATATAAACCATTTTAGAGCCTTACAATTTCCTAGTAGACTCTGCATACTAATTAAAATAGGCATCTCATTTGGTCTGTTTGATTTGGAAGTCCTTTTTCTTGAGTGCACCTCTGAATTGAGTAAGTTTGTCAAACTGAAACATCCTCCATGATGGCCATTGCAACTCTAGTTGTCTTTGGTGAGATTTTGCTATTTTGTTAGATAGACACAGCTTCCGGCCCCATATTTCTTGAACATGAGCTATGCCAGGGTGCCAGAGGGTGGAGAACCAACGTTTTTAGAGTTCAATGATCCAATCTTTATCATTTAATTTCTTACCTTGTGCATATGACAATGAAACCAGCAGTAGCAAAAATGAAACTATAGAATATACCCAAAGGCTGCAACTCAGATTCAAAATCGAGCCATCTTGTCAATAAGATTGACATACTAACCTTTGGGCTGAAAGCTAGTGAGACTGGAGAGTTTAGATACAAAAAGAGTGGAACTCAGATCTGAAAGGAACTCACCCACTACTCTTGGACATGGTGGGGAGGAAAGAACTCAAATGGCTCTGCAGGCACCTTCATGTGTTTTTCTTATTGTCCCCAGTCATCAGCAGTTGCCTTTGGATCCCATCCTCTGCCAAAACTGAAAAAAGAAAAGCTATTCATGCAATTTAGGCTCTCACAGCTTTATTGAGCAATTCATGAATTGGCCAGCATCCCATTCAGAAAGCAGAAGGACCACTACCGAAAAGTGGAAAGAGGAAGCTCATGGAGGGTGAATGCAGATGCATGTGAGGAAATGTTCTGACTGACTGACATTAAGTTTCCATTTTACATGGGGGGGGTCTTACAAAGTGGGGAGCAGATATACTTTGATTAGTATGGTAAGCTTGACCATTCTGATAAAAAGCTGTCTCTACCGGACCATAACCAGTTTTATTATCCAGGGTAACCCTGTAGGGTGTGTTCTGTTTTCTCAGAAACACTTGCAGGTCAATTGTTTTTGTCTTCTGGAAAATTTCCTTCTGGAAAGGAGTCTTCTCTCAGCAACACCCAATGCAGACAGCCATTTTATTTTACTTAATACCTTTAACTATAATAAAACTATAATTGTAAGTATAGCACTTTCAGTGAGTTCTGTGCAACATTCTAGTGGAATTATAGAATGTGTCTGTCATAACTCTAGGTAGTTAGGTCCAGAAATGAATTGAATTGAGTTACTGCAGTATTCGCTGTTGGTGTCAGAAGCTGTTTTGGAAGCTAGTAGAAGCTTCTGCAAAATTTTATAACAATAAAACATAATGTTTGTAATAATCTTTACTGTAGGGCAGAAAGAAAGAAATCACTTGTATCCCAATTGGGACAAAACTTATTTGCATTGCTATGTGCTTATCACCTCTATCCCTACAGAGTTGTTAAATAGCCAGGTCAGTAGAAATATACTCAAAGGCGCTCACCCTTATACAATTAAAGTATACCCAGAAAGTTTGCTGGGCAAACATCCGGCATTGTGCTGAAAGGATAACCAATAATTTGTTTTGCCTATTTCCAAGTTTTGAGCAAATTTTCCTTGAACATTTTTGTCTGTAGCTGGGAGAAAAGTTGTGAAAATAAAATGACTTGAAGGAAGCAAAAGAGATCCTATTTCTTTCAGATTCATTATTAGAGTTTCTTCGGTAATTGTATAATTTCTTTTTTTGATTTGAGATATAACAGAAGAGGAATGGAGATGCTATGGAATTAGCAAAATAAGGACAACATGCCTTTGTTTATGAACTGGGTAGAAGAATGAGGAAATGACCACGTTTGCTAACGTGTTCTCACTTCATCTCAAAGTGGTTTAAATAATCCTTATTATAAAGGAACTATCACAAAACCAGTGTTTTAGTTTCCTCATTGCTAAAGCAAATACCACACAATGGTTTGGCTTAAACAATGGTAATTTATTAGTTCGTGGTTTTGAGGCTAGGAGAAGTCCAAATCAAAGCATCCTCAAAGCAATGCTGGCTGCTGCTAATCCTTGGTCCTTGGCTTCTCAGTCACATGGCAATGCTGGCTTCTCCTGGCCTCTCCTCTTCCATGTTCTATTGAATTTCAGCTTCTGGCTGCTCCTTCTGTGGCTTTTTTCTCTTTCTGAGACCTTCCCTATAAGGCCTTTGGTAATAGGATTAAGACCCATTCCAGGCCACACCTTATCTGAAGTAACCTCATCAAAAGGTCCTATTTATAAGGATCCATACCCACAGGAATGGATTAAGTTTAAGAAAATGTTTTTGCTGGGCTGCATAGCTCCAAACCACCACAACCAGTGTAGATGGTCAGGAAGGAGCCTACGATGTATCCAAAAAAACAGTTAATGGAGAAAAATATATTTACTGGGTATTTACTTTTTCCACTACTATTCTGAGTGTTTCATATTTTTTAATCCTCATGGCAGTCCTATGAGTTAGATGTTATGATTAACCCCATTTTAAAATCAGGAAATTAAGGCACAGAGAGACTAAATACTTTCCAAAGTAGCATAGCTAGTAAGTGGTGGCAGGAATTTGAACCTAGGAGTTTGGATCTAAATTTATTTTCTGCTCTATGTTACAGTTCTTGTCCTCAAGAAATTGCATCTCACTCATCTTTCGCACTCCAGATAAAGTTTTCTTAAAATAGGAAATCACAAGTTTAATCCCTGGTGGAAGTCCTGAAAATACTTTACCTACTTCATCCAGCCATGAGTGTATTCAACTGTTATTTAGAATCTTGATAGGAAATAGCAAGCTAAAAGAGTGTGGAATAGATTCATCAAAAATCTATCCTTGTGTCTTTATTATTGTTTTCTATTTCTTTTAGATGATGGGCACTATACTTCAGAACACTGGGGATTTTTCCAACAATGTGCAAATTTTGAATCTACAATGGACTTGTTTGAACTTTGCTACACAATGTGGAGGGAATAAAATATGACCCCGAAAAAAAATACCTGAAAATTAAAGTCAAATGCCTTTTGGCATTTAATGTGTGTTAATTAGCAATGGTAGTAATTTCCGAACATTATTTCATGTCACAGAACTTGTACGTGGAATATTGGCTTCTTGCCCTCATTGTCTTTGGAATGTGGAAACTATTAGAAATTATTGCTTGTGCAAGGAAAGCCTACTCTTATGTCTTAAGAATTTCAGAAGAATAGGAAAATATAGATTAAATAAGAAAATAAACAATCATGTGGTCCTTTATAGTTTTTGTTTTTCACTCTGAGTGTGCACATATAGGCTTGGCATTTTATCATTCTCAGTCTTTTTTGTGTTTGCTCTAGTAGGAAAAGGCGGGGGTGGGGGGCATGCTCATAGGTGATATTTCTTGCTGAAAGTAAATAGAAATCTTACATTTTAGTGATCTCTTGATGGGGGGCTAATTCTCAAAAGATGCATCTTATGAATTCATCTTTTGAAGTCCAACTGCAAACAGAAGACCAATGAGAGACAGAATGTAAATCAGAACCCTTTCTTGAAGTTCACCCATTTGGTAACATCTAATGCCTTACATCACACAACTGAGCCCTGGTGGAAATGGATTCACACCCAACTCCGTTGGGCTCTTCAGTATGCCGAGTCAAGTTCATCATATGTGAAATAGTCCAAGAGGTAGAACTCGGACTACTCTCTAGTCACTCAGAGCTTCAGCTTTGGAGAGTCCTGAGCTGAGGCAGGGCCTTGTGGTGTGGTTTCCCTTGATCTAGCAGGAGATCATGGATTAGCTGCTTCTACAGTTGTTATATGAGCCCCTCTACCTCAAAGTCATAGTCACAGAAACTTCCAGGATACCAAATGCTGTAAAACCAAAGAAATGGAGATACAAGGGTGGCTAAAAAGCATTTGTTCCTTAAGATACATTTTTAAAAATGTATCTAAGTGAGGCAGGTTAGTTTATGGAAAGGGAAGACTTGGGTCACAGTGAAGACCTGGCAGACAACATGGCCAGCAGACAACATGGCCATGAGACCCCTCCCGAAAACCTCCTGAGGGATCTCATGTGACCCTGACCATGAGAATCTCATTTGGAATGAAAATCTCTTTTGGAATGAGAGAGAAAGCCCTGGATATCCTCAAAAGGCCTCACCATTGGTCCCCTGAGACATGAAAGGTGGAGAAACCAATCAGAACAGCAAACAGACTTTAAAAAGCCCTGACCTAGAGTCCCACACATGCCACTCAACCTGCAGCACGCCTGCAGTCCCTGCCTCGGACTGTGTACTTTTCTCATTTTCTTATTTCTTAATAAACTCTTTACTTCCTTGCCTACTCTATGGCATGTCCTTAAATTCTTTGAAGTGATATAAGCCAAGAACCTAAAAGCCCAGAAACCAGAGCCATCCAGTAACATAAGTATTGGTAATTCTGAATCCCAGCTTGCAGCAAAGTCCAGGTCAGGGGCCAAATGCTTTTATCCTGATTATTATGTCTTTCAGTTACACAAAGATGTCTCTTTACCTGTCAGTACCCCCATCTCTCAGCTGCTCTGTGACTTGGCTGTTCATGGCTCACACCTGTCTTCTTGTCTCAAAACTTCCCTTTGGTCATTGGGAGCATTTCACCCAGCAGTGTGTGTGACGTTCCACTACCCTTGAAGAAGGTGGCCTGTAGCCAATGACTGAATGAGGAGGAGATACCAAAGCTCTTCCTCCTTATCTCAAGTTGTGACTAACCCTGTGCCATTCACACTCCAGAGCTGCCCTTGGGATCAGACTAAGGCTAGACTTCAGCTGAACCACCTATCAACATGGCTTCTTCCACTTTCTTTTGTTTCCTCCATTCCTGTGACAGTATGAAGTTATTTTATGAATCCCCAAAGAAATAGATTATGTTCTTGAACTAATCCATTCCTGTGGGTGTGGGGCCTTTTGACTGGACTACTTCAGTGATGCGTGACTCAAATTGGGTCTCAACCCTCCTATATAAATGGAGACACAGTAAAAGGAAGCTGCCATTTTGATCCTGCCATGTGAGAGAAAGGAGAAAGGAGAGAGAGAGAGAGGATTCCAGGTTCACTGAGCTCAAGGAGAGAAGCCCTGAGAGGCTGAAAGAGGTCCCAGAGTCTGGAATCAGCAGAACACAGAGGTACAGAAAGATACCCCTAAGGGGCTGGGGCCATGGAGCAGCCCAAGGCTGAGGGTACGAGCCCTGCCATATGCCTGATAGCCACATGGCAGGATGCCAGGATCACCAGGAGCTGACTTCAGTGAGAAAGCATCCCTGACAGTGATTTGGACATTTCATGGCCTAAGAACTGTAAGATTTTCCCCTAATAAAATTTCCATTATGAAAGCCAACTCATTTCTGGTACTTTGCATCGGCAGCCCTTTGGCAAACTAAAACAATTCTCTTACAGATTTCTCCTGAGTGCATTCCCTTTGTAAATCATTTTTTTACACACATGCACACACATCTCAAGTTATGCTTTTGGGGAACTCAACCAAGACAAATACTCATTGAGAGTCATTAGGGACCCCTAGTAAGAGTCTCCCTGACAGAGCAAGATAGTTAAGCAAAGAGGAAGAAGTTGTATGAGCATACAAAGGGATAAATGAGGTTTCTTCTCAGCCAGTTGCTCTGAATGTTTAAACAAATTTATTAAATTTCCTGCAATGGGAAATTAAATGCCTGTCTAGTATATTGCAGCTGGAAATGGTTGCTTTAAGATTTCTGAGCTAAGCGATAATTTATAAAACGAGAAACCTTTTAAAAGTAGGCATGATGGATATGCATGGTGGGGAAGAAACCTAGAAATTCTTTATACCCAGGCCTCATGACACATCTAAAAATTGTATCTTTCCCTTTTTTTACAGATTCTGAGGGAAGAAAATTTATAACTTTATTCAGCAACTCATTCCAATGGCTAATGATTCTCACAGCCTGGAAATTCTTCATTTTAAACTGATGCAATTGCTGGCCATCCTGTTTAAATTTCCTTCCTCTTTTCTACTCTGTATAAAATTGAACTGCTCAACTATAATGTTCCGTTTACTTTTATCGGAATTGTTTTTCTTTATTTCTGTTTTTGGGAAGAAATGAAATGAGGGATTGCATTCCAATAGTATATGGACAGAGCTTTCTTGGACCACCCTCTGATTACAAACACATAGATATTCTAGACAAAATATGATCATAGCTGAGCTTGAATGATTGAAAAAAATCGAAACAGAGAGGGAATTTAAAGCTAGGACAGCAAAGTGACAGGCTGATGCTCTAGTCAGCTGAGCTGGTTTTGTGGACCCAATATAGATGGTAGGATTTGGGGATTTTCATGCCATGTAAGGGCAGGCTGTCGGCGTGTGCTCTTGACACCATGTAATGAGAATCACACTTCACCTCTGAGGTCTTTCTTCTCAACATCTATAACTCTTGTCTAATCATGAGAAAAACGTCAGATAAACCCACATTGAAGGACAGTCTACAAAATACTGACCAATACTCCAAAAACTGTACAGATCATCAAAAATAAGGAATGTCTGAGAAACTGTCAGTCTAGAGCAGGGGTTCTTAACTTTTTTTGTTCCATGGACCCCTTTGCCAGTCAGGTGAAATAGATACTACTGTAATTTATTTATTGCATACATTCATAAGTGAAGGGAGTGCTAGATTTCAGTAAGAGGTCAGAAAAAATAAAGATAGTAAGTTGATTTTTTTCAATTCAAGCTCACAGACCCCCTGAAATTTTTCCACAGATCCCTGGATAAGAACCCCTCGTCTAGAGTCACCTAAGGAGATGTGACAACAAAATATAGTGTGATACCCTGGACAGGACTCTGGAATTTAAAAAAGGACATTGAGTGAAAACCAAGGAAATCTTAGTAAAGTATGGACTTTAGTATATAATGATGTATCAAAATTGGTTCATTAGTTGTGCCCAATGAAACAGTAATGTTAAAAATAAGGAGAACTGGATGCAGGGTGTACTGAAACTATCTGTAATATTCTTGAACTGTTTTTTCTAAGTCTACAACTATTTAAAATTTTTAAAGTTTATTAAATGTAAAAAAATTTTTAAAAAACCCTTGAAATAAAAATTCTTAAATTAAAAAAAAAATCCATTCTTATAGTTCCTAAATCTTGGCATCAGACCATGGATTTTGAGATGTGAAGACCAGGGTTTGAGGTCAGCCAAGTCAGTGATAATAAGCCTACATTTTTCACTGATTTAAGTTTTCTCTTCCTACATGTCATCTGTGGTTTTTTAGGTCACCTGCTGGTGAGAGATTTATTCTCTTTTCTGTGCGGTTGTAAGTACAGCCACAAATCTGCCCATTAGGAGTGATTTGCTGTCTGATAACATTTTTGCATAAATCTCAAGTCAACCTGGCATGTGTCCAAAGTCACAATTATGACGATTTATTAATTCCAGCCCAAGAAAAATTAAGATCTGTGAAATGTGACAATGTGTTTATTTACCAAGCACTTACAAAGTACTTTGTATGTGCCAGAAACTCTTCTAAACCCTTTATAATTAACTAATTCATGAAAAATCCTTATGAAAACCTTCTGGTATAGGTTTTGTCTCTATATTACTATTAGCTGTATATTATATATATTATATATTTGTCTATATATCATCTCTATCTTTACTATAGATAAAGAAACTGGTACTAAGGGGAGGGGCAGTCATTTAACTTGCCCAAGCTTCAGAGTCTGCATCGAGAGTCCCTTCTCCTTATCAGGATGCTATGATACCCCTTAACTTGAGACGTTCTTTTGGAAACTCTTAAACACTATACTCTGCTGTCTTCGAGTATCTTCTGGTATTTAATGACTTTCAGTACCAGAAAATCTATCTTAAAATTGTCAACCTCAATTAATGAAACGATGTTATTTTAATGATACTATTAACTGTAGTCCAGAGTTTACATTAGGTTTCACTCTTTGTATTATATGCTTCTATAGTTTTTAAAACATGTTTTTAAAAATTTTTATTCTGGTATCATATATATATATATATATATACCATATATATATATATAACCTAAAATTTCCAGCTTTTGGTGATTATAACTAAAGCTGCAATAAACATTTGCATGCAAATATTGCATGGACATAAGTTTTCAAATCAGCAGGATGAATTCTTTTGTGCACATGTATCATATGGTAAGACCATGCTTAGCTTCATAAGAAACTGCCTAACTATCCCACAGGGACTGTTCTATGTTGCACTCCATCCAGCAATGAATGAGAATTCTGTTGCCTTCAGTCCCTCACCTGCAATTAGTATCACCAGGGATTTTTCAACTTTAGCCAATCTAATAGGTGTGTAATGATTGTACTTGTTTTAATTTGCACTTCTCTAATGACAAATGATGATGTGACTTTTTTCTTATGCTTATCTGCCATCTATTTCTTTTTTGGTGACATATCTGTTCAGGTCTTTTACCCATTTTTTAACTGAGTTGTTTATTTTCTCATTGATGAGTTTTAGGCTTTCATTGTATATTCTGGAGCAACTCCTTTATCAGCTATGTGGTTTGTAGATATTTTCTCACACCTGTGGCATGTCTTTTCAATCTATTAACAGTATCTTTAACAGGGTAAAATTTTAAATTTTAATAATGTCCAACTTATTTTTTTCTTTCATGGATCATGTTTTGTGTTGTATCCTAAAAAGTCATCACCAAATCCAAGGACACATATATTTTTCTCCTATGCTTTCTTCGACAAGTTGCATAATTTTGCATTTTAGCTTTAGGACTCTGGTCCATTTTGGTTATTTTTGTGTAAGATGTAAAGTCTGAGTCTAAGTTTACTTATTCACATATGGATACCTAATAACCCTGTGGCAGTTTGAGATTATTTTATGAATCCCAAAAAGAGAAAGATTGTTTTGAACTAATCTTTTCCTATGGATGTGATACCATTTGCTTGCATTAAATTTGGTTCAGGGACCTTTGATTCGATTACTTGGTAAGATTGCTTTTGGGCTTTTTTTTTTTTAACAAATCAGTTTTATTGATACATATTCATAAAGCATAAATCCATCCAAAGTGTACAATCAGTGGTATTCAGTGTAATCACATATTTGTACATTCATCACTTCAATCATTCTTAGAACAATTCATTATTCCAATAATAATAATGATAAAAAACAAACAAAACTCATCACCTTTCAATCTTTCTATGCTTTCCCTGCTGTACATAGCTGCTATTCTTTTTCCTTATCTTGAGTTTGTTTTTATATTTTGTAAAAACAGTCTTATATATGCAATATCACCCAAATTCATGTTTTACTTGAGGTTTTAATATCTTATACATCCCATGTTACATTTTTCAGCTTTCCTTCTTAGTAATATATATGACCTTAGATGTTCCCTTTCAACCACTGTCATACCCATACAAAATCACTGCTAGTTACAAACACCATGATATGCTTTAACCATTTCTATTCATTTCATAAGATTTAGAAATGACCTTTTTACCAATTCTACACAAATTAATCCTCAGCTTTCCATTCTCTCCCCTCCTTCTATTTTCTGGTGACCTATATTCTAATTATTAACTCCATGAATTTACACAATATATTTGGTTCATCATAGTGCAACCATACAGTATTTGTCCTTTTGTGTCTGGCTTGCTTCATTCAACATAATGTCCTCCAGGTTCATGCATGTTGTCATATGCTCCACGACTTCATTTCTTCTTATCACTGCATAATATTCAATCCTGTGTATACACCACAATTTGTTTATCCGTTCATCAGTTGATAGACACTTGGGTTGTTTCCAGCTTTTGGCAATGGTGAATAATGCCACTATGAACATAGGTGAGCAGATGTATGTTTGTGTCTCTGCTCTCAGTTCTTCTGGATATATACCTAGCAATGGTATTACTGGGTCCCATGGCAAGTCTATATTCAACTACCTTAGGCACTGCCAAACAGTCCCCCACAGTGGCTGTACCAGTCTACATTCCCACCAACAGTGAATAATCATTGCTATCTCTCCACATCCTTTCCAACCTTTACAGTTTTCTGACTTTTTAATAGCGGCCAGTTTAGTAGGTGTGAAATGATATCTCTTTGCAGTTTTGATTTGCATTTCCCTAATCGCAGGTGATGTTGAACATTTTTTCATGTGTTTCTCCACCACTTAGATTTCTTCTTTGGACAGTTGTCTTTTCAAGTCTTTTGCTCATTTTTTATTGTGTAGTTTGTGTTTTTATTGTTGAGTTGTATGATCTCCTTATATATTATGGATGCTAAACACTTATCAGACATGTGATTGCCAAATATTTTCTCCCACTAAGTCATCTGCCTTTTCAAACTTTTGACAGTCATTTGAGGTGAAAAAGTGTTGAATTCTGAGGGGGTCCCATTTATCTATTTTTTTCTTTTCTTGCTTGTGCTTTGGGTGTAAGGTTTAAGAAACTACCATCTCCCACAAGATCTTGAAGATGTTTTCCTACTTTTTCTTCTAGGAATTTTATGGTTGTCACTTTTATATTTAGATCCTTGATCTATTTTGAGTTAATTTTTGTATAAAGTGTGAGATAGGGGTCTTCTTTCTTTCTTTTGGATATGGCTATCCAGTTCTCCCACCACCATTTGTTGAACAGACTGTTCTTGCCCAGTTTGGAGGGCTTGACTGCTTTGTCAAAAATCATTTGACTGTAGATGTGAGGGTCGATTTCTGAGTTCTCAATTTGGTTCCATTGGTCAGTGTGTGTCTTTATGCCAGTACTGAGCTGTTTTTACAACTGTAGCTAAGTAATATGTTTTAAGGTCCAGAAATGAGAGTCCTCAAACTTCATTCTTCTTTTTCAAGATCTTTTTGGCTTTTCGGGGCCCCCTAACCATCCAAATAAATTTGGTAATTGTTTTTTCCCACTTCTGCAAAAAAGACTGTTGGGTTTTTTATTGAGATGCATTGAATCTGTAAATCATTTTGGGTAGAATTGACATCTTAACGATATTTAGTCTTCCAATCCATGAATATGAAATGTCCTTCCATTTATTTAAGTCTTCTCCGGTTTCTTTTAGCAATGTTTTGTAGTTTTATGAATACAGGTCCTTTATTTCCTTGGTTAGGTATATTCTGAAATATTTTATTGTTTTAGTTACTATTAGAAATGGATTTTTTTTCTGATTTCCTCCTTAAATTGCACATCAGTAGTGCATAAAAACGTGATTGATTTTTGCATATTAATATTGTATCTTGCCACTTTTGTGAACTCATCTATTAGTTGTAATAGCTTTGTTGTGGATTTTCAGGAGATTCTACATATAGGATCATATCATCAGTGAATAATGAAAGTTTTACTTCTTCCTTTCCTATTTGGGTGCCTTTTATTTCTTTATCTAGCCTAATTGTTCCAGCTAGAACATCTAGTACAGTATGGAATAACAATGATGACATTGGGCATCCTTGTCTTGTTCCTGATCTCAACAGGAAAGCTTTCAGTCTTTCATCATTGAGTATAATGCTAGCTGTAGGTTTTTCATATATGCACTTTAACATATTGAGAAAACTTCCTTCTATTCCTATCTTTTGGAGTGTTTTTATCAAGAAATGGTGCTGTATTTTGTCAAATGCTCTTTCTGCATCAATTGAGAGCATCATGTGATTTTTCTTCTTCAATTTATCAATGTGGTTTATTACACTGATTGATTTTCTTGTGTTGAACCACTCTTGCATACCTGGAATAAAACCCACTTGATTGTGGTGTATAATTCTTTTTTTTTTTAACTTTATTATTTTTTTAGACAATTTATTGAAGTATATCATTCATACT
>JAQZBX010082267.1:0-13554 GCA_029593785.1 Cabassous unicinctus | reverse complement strand
TTTTTAAAGATTTATTTATTATTATTTTATTTAATTTATTCCCCCCCTTGCTGCTTGTGCTGCTGTGTCCATTCGCTGCGTGTCTTCTCTGTGTCTGCTTATCTCCCCCTTGCTGTGAGGTCTCACCGCATCAGCCCACAGCGCCGCGCGAGCCGGCCTGCCCTCACAAGGAGGCACCGGGAAGCGAACCCGGGGCCTCTCATATGGTAAACGGGGGCTCTATCCATTGCGCCACACCCACTTCCCACCGTGAGGTTGCTGAATCAGCCCACCGCACCGCTCAGGCCGGCGTGCCCTCACAAGGAGGCCTCGGGACGCGAACCCAGGCCTCCCATATGGTAAACGGGGGCTCTATCCACTGAGCCACACCCGCTTCCCAATTTTCTTATTTTATAGCTGCAGAGGCCCAGGCTTGGAGAGGGAACGTGACTTGTCCAAGGACACAGCGCCAGTCCCTGGCCTGGGACTCCTGATCTAGTGCTCCTCCCCTCAGCCTCAGTGCCTCTATCCTGGCATCTGAGGTACTATCCTCAACATTCAGTAATTGCCACTGCGGGGAGCTGCCTGAGGACAGTGGGCAGTCAGGGTACTGAGGTCTGCCTGATGGGTTTCTTAAATTTCACTGAGTTCTTAAACAAGAGCTCTTAAAACAAGAGAGACCCATTCAAAAGCATTGTATCAATATTGTCTTACCATAAATTTCTAGTCATTGATTTCTTTTTTTTTAGGAGGTACCGGGGATTGAACCCAGGACCTTGTACATGGGAAGCAGGCGCTCAACCCCTGGGCTACATCCACTCCCATCCCTTCATTGATTTCTAATGTGCATCTTTCTCGGTTATAACTATATCATTTGAGTTCTAACTCTGTTTTGTAGATTTTTAGGAATTGGGTATCAGGGTGAGGTTGACAACCTCATCAGGGCCTCTCTAGACTCCTACAGGCTGGTTTCACTTTTGTAAGATGCAAAGCCCTGAGGCTGGGAACTCCTTTTAAGGTGTGAGTAATGGAGGTGAGAGGCCTTTTGACCTCCAGTTACAGGATCTTTGTCCCAGCAAATTTCACCACCTGGAAGCCGCAGTTTCCAAGTGAGGACAGAATGATAGTTCCCAAACACTTAAGTGAATGGTTATGATTGATCAGACCCTGTGTTAAACGCTTGAACAGAGTTATTTCATTTAATTCTCACTCTCACCCTGAAAGGTTGGTATTATTATCGCCACCTTACAGATGAAGAAATCAAGTCTCCCAGCTTTTAAATGAGTGGACTTGGGATTTGTACTCAGAGTCTGTCCATGTATCAGGACACCATGGAGCCTTCAAGAGAGAAATGCCAACTGTAAGCCTTGGCAAAGCTCCCTCTTTTGCCTTTAGTCTCAGCTCCATACCTATTGGTCCCACTATCTGCTGCCAGACAAGTTGCCTCTTCATCCTCCTTGCTTCTGGTCCTCCTTGCTGCAGGCACTCAATTAGAGGTCACACTTCTGCCCATCTCAGCTTTCATTTTTCTGCCCAGGAGTTAATGACCTTAACTGGGAGGTGTTCTGGAGAAGTCGTGCTGCATGCTCCATCCATATCCCTTCTGGAAGATTCCTTACCTCAAAGTCTCCTCTCCAGGGCCACAGCTGATTTGCTCCAGGATGGACACCTGTCCAAAGTCAGTTCATGTGTAATTAGCCCAGCGACCTGTGCTTTGTGGGATGTGGCTTAGCTTTAGCTTCTCTTTGCTAAAGAAGAGCTGTTAGCAAAGATGCCTTTTCAATAATTTGGAACTAGGCACTTAATTGGTAGTGGAAGTTGATATAAAGGCTGTTATGTAGAAAGGGGACTGGGAAGTAGGGAGAGATGTGATGATCCATATCTGAATTGGTCAATAAATAAACCAAGGCTATGTAATGAGAAAAGAATAGAGTATATATGCAGAGTGGCAGAAAAGCTATAAATAAATATATATATTAATTACAGTTCCAGTTTCCATGAGGCCATGCTGTGCAGTAGTTTCTGTTCTCAGATTCCCATGAGCCCCTCGTATCCTTTCACTAAACCCCCCTTTCCTGAGGTAAACTGAATGGGTCTCTTTTCTTCCTTGAAACCAAAGAAGCTTTGTCTAGAGCAGGAGGAAATTTGAAATAATTTATAAAGTCTGAACTTTCTTGCAACTGACAAAGACCCCTTTGGGTTAAGATCTCCCAAAGGGCTCTGACCAACAAGTAACATGGAGCAACTTTTAAGCAGTGAGTAAAAAGTAGTCCCATAGTTTTCTAGTTATCTGTTGCTGTGAATGTTACCACCCCAAACTTAAACATTTCTTTTGCTCAAGAAGTGGGACAGCTCATTCTGCTCTACTTGGCATCGGCTGGGGAGGCTCAAAGGCTGAATTATTCGAAGACTCACTCACTCCCGTGTCTGGAGATTAGTGCTGGCTGTTGAATGGGACTTCAGCTGTGGTCATCTACCTGAACTCCGACATGCAGTCTCTTCTTGTGGCTTCTTTTCCCCTTCCTGTGACAAGGTGATTGGGTTCCAAGAACAAACGTCCCTAGAGGACAGGTGGAAGCTGTATCCCCTCTTCTGACCTAGCCTTGGAAGTCACAGAGCATCACTTTCACCACAGTCATGGGCCCGCTCAGATTCAAGGGGAGGGAGCATATATGATGGGTGGAGTGCCAGTGTTACATTATAAGGAGGGCATGTTGGATGGGATATATTGTGGTGGCTGTCTTTGGAAAATATCTGCCACATATACCTATACAGGAGAATGGAGAAATCCTCTGACCCATATTTGTACACCTGCATGTAAAATGCAGCAGCAGATTAAGAAGCCTGAGAAAGCTGCTGCTGTAGTGAAAAGACAGACAGAACTATAAAAGCAGAGCAGTCTGGAAACACTTAATGCAGGTACCAACAGTCTAGCAGATTTCTGTAACTACTGGTAGTCTCACTATTAAACACACTAATGTTGAACCTGAAGCCTCTTCTAAGAAGGGAGAGTTGGGATGATACACTTTGTTATTTTTTTTTTTAATTTTTTAAATTTTTTGGAATGTTTTCTATCATAAATTATTTTCTATCATAAATTATTAAAATAACATTTTGTCTTTTAAATGGGTAATTTCAATAACGGGAGATTAACTTTCACTTATCATGATAAATATTACTACAATATCCTACAATTATTTTATATTTTACCTTCCAATAAGAAAGAGCAACCTACCTTATAGTTTTTTTTGTTTTGTTTTTAAGATTTATTTATTTACTTTATCCACTTTAAACCCCCCCTTCCCCATTTGTTGTTTTGTGTCCATTCGCTGGGCAATTCTTTGTGTCTGTTTCCTGCCATCTCTTCTCATCCTCCTCCTCCAGTCTTCACCAGGATTCGATCCTGAAGACCTCCGATGTAGGAGAGAGGTGTTCTGCCTCCTGTGCCACCTTGGTTCCTGGTTTTTGGAGCATCTCGTCTTGTCTCTCCCTTGCGTCTCTCTCCTGTTACGTCATCATCTTGCTGCATGGCTCCCGGGGCCCGGCGGCTCACCGGCACACAGAGCCTGGCAGCCCATGCGCCTTCTATACATATATATTTTTTAAATTTTACTGGGAGGTCCCGGGGATGGAACCCAGGTCCCTCCATATGGCAGACGGACACCCAACCATTTGAGCCACATCTGCCCCCCCTTATAGTTCTCTTGAAGATATCATTCTATTATCCTCTAGCCTCTATTATTGTAGATAAGTCTGCTCTTAATACTACTTTAGTTCCTTTGTGAGTCATCTGTCTTATTTCTCTGGTTGCATTTAAGATTTTTCTCTTTGTCTTTGGTGTTCTGCAGTTGCTCTAATATGTGTCTAACTGGATTTTCTTTTTTTAAAATTCTGCTCAGGGCTCAATATGATTTTTCATTCTGACAATACATGTCTTTTTTCATTCAGGAAAGAGTTCAGTGTTAGTCATTTATGCTCAGTAACTACTATACTGGGTTACTGAAAACTTGTAATGACTTCCCATTGCCTGTTATTCCAATAGGAACAAATCCTGACCCCTCCATCTGGCATCAAAGACATGCCATTAACTATGGGAGAAATAATGCCATACCTTTGATGCCAAAATAAGACAGTATAAAACAGAGGTAGTGTGGTAGATGGCATTATTGTTCCTGCGGTGGACATGACTGGTAATCTGCCCAGATCCTCTCAGATCCTTTTTCAGCTTCTGTTCCCTCGCCTGACTTCTGTGTGACTCTGTTTCTGAAAGTCACATACCTGACTCTTTTTGAAGAACTACTCCAGGGCTACCTGGAGATGATTCACCCAGGTGTGGAAAGGCAGAAGTGCTGTTACTTATGCCCCCTTGGAGCAGTCCTTAACCAAGGACGGAGAGCTGTGGTCCTTGCCTTGAGTCAGGATAAACTCTGTGGTATAATTTACACTCCAGAACCTGCCTCCCTCCCCCCAGAAGCAGGCTGAGCCCAGAATTTTGTCTGAACTTTTACCCTTACTTGGCTTCATCTCTTTCCCTGTCCTGCTTCCCCACTCCTTTCCTTTTTTCTGAGGAATAGTTCCTTAATAAATTACTCGCACACAAATCCTTGACTCAAGATCTGCTTCTGAGGAACCTGAGCTAAGACCGTTTCCAATTATTCACTGCCCAGCAGGTGACTTGTGACTTGCAGTGCCTGGAGGGAGAGGCTCCCATTGAGTCAGCCTTGGCCGTGTGATGTGTTTTGCCCATAGAATATGATCAGAAGTAATGAATTCCATATATAAGCAGAATCCTAAGAATCATCACATGGTTCTGGGATCGCTTTTTTTTCTTTGCCATGAGGCCTAGCTAGGGGCTGTTCCTTCAGTCTGGGTCCCAGATCAAGACACATGAACAGAACCATAGTTGATGCAGAGCGAACATGAAACATGAGCAAGAATAAACCTTTATTATTATATGACATTGTGATTAGGGCAGTGTTACTGCAGCTTAACCTAACAGATGGAATACTTGCTGTTTAGCACAGTAGTTAAGAGCATGCACCCTGGAGTTAGACAGCCTGGGGTCAAAGCCAAGCTCCACTACTTACTAAGCGTATAACCTTGACCAAGTTACTCAGCCTCTGGGAGCCTGAGTTTTCACACTTGTAAAGTGGGATTGATGATACTCACCTCATAAGGTTATTGTAGGGATCAAAGGAGTTAACATATATAAAGTGCTTTAAACAGTGCCTGGTGCATGGTTGATGCCTAATAAATATTAACTAAAGTGAACTATAATTATCAACTGCTATAGCCCATCCATCCCCAAGTTTTCAATGTTTCCCCCCACACACACACAGAACCTCTGAACTTGTTGGTTGCCTCCCCAGTATCCATTTTACTTTTTCCACACTTCTCAGTTTCTACTTGGCCATCTATGTGGTCTGGGGAAAACTGATTTCACTAGGCCTTCACTAAGATGAGCAAAACAGTCAGTAGAGTGCTGGTAAAATGAATCCCAGGAGGGTGGGGAGGTAAGCTGATTTCCACGGTGTAAATTTACTCCCTCCATGGTCAATTTCAGGCTACCAATGAATGGTTTAACAAAAGTCCTGAATATTTAACAATCAGCTGGGTAAGCCACTACTAGCTAGCTAGCCACAGTAGTAGGGGGAAAAGGAGGCAGATCCCACCAGAGGCAAACCTGAGATATAACCATTTAGAATATAAAAGGAGATAGGTTTACGCTTCACTCCACAAGGAGATATTAAATATAATTTTCGGCAATTAGCTTTATTGTCCTGTTTAACTCAGCTACATACCCTTTGGGAAGTATCATATTATACCATACATGCTTATCTAACATCTTCATTATTCCAGTCTTGTGCAGCAATAAATCCAGGTTTCCTTTCCATCAGGGGCAAGGAATTCTGAAAGGTCTCTGCGGAGAGACTTTGGCAAGCACCTTTCGACAGGTTTCTGGGGAAACTCAGGGTCACGCCATCCAGGGAGTTCCATTTTCCTATAGAGTTTTTCTCGTCGTAAAATCCCCTGCAGCAAGATTGGGGGCTTGGGATGCGGATGGGGCGGGTCCCTTTACGTTTAGGAGCTTCAGGTAACTCACCTGTATGATGGTACTAAAGCCCCCTCATAGTCTGCCCGGGAATAATAAACGAGACAGATACAGAATGGACATGGCGCCCGCTCAGTAAGAACCTTTATTAAAGAGGAAAATTCAAACACCGGCCGCTCTTGCAGAGCCCGGCCTCCAGCAGGTGAGGAAAGGGTGCGTCTCCATTTCCAGCGTCGCCGGGCGCGCGACGAAGGGAACCCCGCTGTCTGCGCTTGCCGTAGCAGCGCCTTCTGCAGGCCCCCACGGCCCCCGCGGCCCCTGCACCTCCTCCCGCCCTTCCCGACGGCCCCCGCGGTGGGCGGGGCCCGCTTCCCAGAATGCCCCGCCCCTCGCGGCAGGTCGGTGCCCGGGCGTCTGCGGTGGCCCCTGGATCCGCCCGGGCATGTCTTAGGGGCTGGACCCCGGCCCCCTCCGCTCCGGCCCTTACCGCGCCGCCGCCCTTCTGCCATCGCGGGTGTGTGCTCGGGCACACCGCGCATCATCCGCAAACAGTCACACATGGAGACCACACAGCCGGCAGGGATACTTTACTGCACACTTACACACACGCCACACACTCTGCATTCGGCTCATAAATAACATACATCCCTTTCCCCACATCACAAAAAGCCCCCACAACTGCACACCGAGCATGCGCACAGCCCGACACGAAAACATTCTGCTCACAGATAACACTCACGATTCACTTCCCACACTAACCACAGAACTCACAATATACACACAGCACTCCCTCTGCTTGCAAATAGCCTGGAGACAGCCCATAACACACCAAACACAGCACACACAACAGATACATTTAATGCACCCCGTACACATACACACAAAACACCATGCACACCAAGTTACGCTTCACACACATAGGCACCACAACGCACACTTCCCTCCTCACACAAATGACATGCATTCATTCCACACCACACGAAACACAAAATAGGCAACACATACCACCTCTGCTAAACAACACATTCACTGCACACAAACAGCATGTGTACATTACTCATACCATACTAAATCCAACACACCATAGAAGCCCCACCCAAATGCACGTATCTTACACCCAACGTGAGTACATCACCACACACACTTACAGCACACACTATACACAAAGTACGCATATTCTCCATACACACAGCAAAATAAACTCAACACAAAATCCAAATGTACCACCAAGACCACACTACACCCACTGTACACAAACATGAATAATCACACACATACCCACACTGCAGCACACACAACATATATACAGTGTATACACACCAAACAAAACCGCATCCACAACTGACCCACACAAACCCTAGGTACTAGGTACACCTAGGGTGACTGCCATCCCAGTGTGCCCCGGGACTGATAGTCCTACATCCTGGGAAACCTCTCAATCCCTAACCAGAGATGGTTAGTCACCCACACAGTGTTCAAATGAGTCATACCTGGACCCCCAAAAAAATCAGTGGGGGAGGAGAGGGTAGGGAGCTGCAGAGACACAGAGCTAAGGGGACCCAAGTCCCCCCACCTTGTCTAGATGGGGAAATGCGACTCAGGGAGGAAATAACTTTAAAAACACAGAGGAACTGTCAGCACCTTCCAAGAAAAAGAAAGGCAGGGAGGCCTAACCACACCTGATTTTGGGGTTTCACCCTTGGCAAAGCGCTTTTACTGAACTCTCATCTGATCCTTACAAAAACCTGTGCGATAGCTATAAGACGATGATGCAGAGTTGTAGGCACCTGCCTGAGGTCACGCAGCACAGGTCAGGCGGAGCAGGTCTGGAAGGCCTGTTTTCCTGTGCCTACTCCTCCCCCCACCCCCCACCCCCTACCCCCGGGCCCAGGCTTCCCCTCTCCAGCTGTCTGCACAGCCCCCCTCCCTTCCCCATCCTGGCTGAGACACCAGGGCTGGAATCAAGAAGCCACCTGTCTTGAGCTACCGCCTTCAAAAGCCTTTCATTCTGTCCTAATGGGGCAAGGCGCCCAGGCTGCTCCACCCTTGGGGTGGATAAGGCCGCCTCCTCCCTATTGGGGTTTAAGGTACATCAAAAGAGTTCCCTGCACCAAAAACTAGCTCTCACAGACTCTGCCTGGCAACCTGTAATCATGCCAGGAGAGAGTTGCTTTGGGTTAAGGCATTGTTTCCCAAAGGGCCCAGCTCAAAATGCACCTGTGTCCCTGGGTGGGGCTCCCACGCTGCAGCCTCCAGCACCTTAGCGGGGGTTGTCTCCCCTGTCGCTCCAGGCATTGCAACAGACCTTGCCTAATGCCAGCTCGCTGATGGAATTGGATTGTCTCTCTAGCAAGTCCTGTGGGAATGGGGCCCAGGATGGAGAAGTGTTTGTTCGTGGGTGAGGGAGGGTGTGAGCCGTACGCAGTGACTTGGATATGGGAAACAGAATAGTAGAGGTATGGGGGTGTTGCAAAGGGTGGGAGCATACCCAACCCAGGGGTGGAGGAGACCCTGGGTCTAAGAAGGAGGGCAGAGGGAATGGTAGGAGCCTTCCAGAGATGCCAGGAAGAAGAGGATTGGGTGTCGAGAGTGGGCATATCTGGGGGATGGAAGGGTTCATTCCTGGGAAAGGGCTGTTTGTGGGATACGCTTTCATTCATTACTGGCAGGTGCCTGAGCAGAACACTCAGGCAATCACAAAGTATTCCTCCATGGAAGCTGCAGAAGAAAATGTACTGACATAAGAAAAAGCCTGTGATCTATTGATAAGTGAGAAAAGGGGAGGTTACAAAACAGAACATAGAGTGGGATTTCTATTTTGTAACTCTGCCTTTTAAGACACCAAAAAGTTAGCCATGGTTAGAATTGCTACAGTGAGCATGACTTGCATTTCTTCTTGGAGCATTTCTGTAATTTCCAGATTTTCTACTCTGAATTGGAATATAATTTTTGTAAATATTGGGAAAAGAGTTATTTTAGAAGAGGTTTAATTGACTATTTATTGAGTGCTTATTAAATTCTACAGTATTAGCACCATATGGGATGCAGAGAAATATAAACCATGGTCACTGCTCTCAGATTAACTTTAAATCTGATCGTAGCACAGGGGTATAGTTTGGTGCCTAAGAATGAGGCCTCTGGAACTGCCTGGGTTCAGATCCCTCTTCTGCAGTTTGCTGGCTGTGTGACCTGGGCAAGTGGCTTGACCTTTCTGTGTCTCAGTTAAATCTGTAAAATGGGAGTAGATGAGCTGATGTATCTAAACATTTAGAAGAGCAGCTGGCACAGGATATTTGTGACTTAAATTGTTGACGTTATTAGCAGTTAAGAGCTTTGCCTCTGGAGCCATCCTGTCTGGGTTCAAATCCTTGCTCTGTCTTTTCTGGCTTGGGCAAGTGATTTAATCTCTCTCTACCTTGGATTCCTAATCTGTAAAATGGGAATGAAAGTGACAGTGCCTCAGTCACAGAGTTGCTATGAGAAGTAACTGAGTAACTATGGGTAAAGTACTTACAACAGTGCTTGGCACATAGAGAGTGCTTGATAAGTGCCAGCCGCTGTAATGCCAATTATTATTGTTATTGTTATTATTATTACTATTGGGAGAAACAGTGAATGGGGGGGTAAGGAACCACCAGAGTACCCAATGGAGAGACAACCAGACGGTCCAGTATGTGTGAGGTGCTGAGCTGGGCCCTGGAGGAAATCCTTTCTCTGGCCTCTCCTGCATCTTCCTCCAGCCCAAGTTATTCTGGTCCTTTAAAGTCTGAAAACTCTGACCCCCCAGGGACCACCCTCTCCCACTACAGCCCCAAGCCTTATTCTACCACACACGGGGGATTCATGATGAAGTTAATGAAGGGAGGCTTCCAGGACTTTCCCTTACATGGAAGGTGCCCTGACAATAGTATATTTATACTTGTGTCTTTTTCTTCAAGAGGACTGCCACCACTACATAAACTTTAGCCCACCAAACCTGGATCCTCACCACCACCACCACCCTGGACTGTCTCCCTGTCAGGCATGGACTACCAGTTCTCTCTCTGGCTTTCTGGAAGGTATTTGAGGGGACTTTTCAAGGCTGTGCTCAGAATCTCACAATCTAGCCCACACTAGATGCTTCCTCATACTGTTGGCCATTGTTTCTTACACTCTAGCTTCAGCACCTGCCAGAACCTTAACTCCTCTGGGAAGGCAGGGACTTCCACATCCCAGCCCCAACAAACCCTCAAAGCTGAATACAGTTGGGAGACTAAGTAGGTCTGGATGTAAGTTGTTTTCTTGCCTGGAAAAAAAAAAACATTCTTTTTTATATTTATTTATTTTTATTGTGGTAATATATATATGACATATTTCAAGTGTACAATTCAGTGGTATTAATTCTCTTAACAGTATTGTGCTGTTGTTACCAACATCCACTACCAAAAGTTTTTCAGCACCAAAAACAGAAATGCTATACCCATTAAGCAATAACTCCTCATTCCCTGCCCCCAGCCCCTGGTGACCTCGAATCTACTTTCTGTTTCCATTTGCTTATTCTAGATATTTCATGTAAGTGGACTCATACAATAGTTGTCCTTTTGTGTCTGGCTTATTTCACGTAGCATAATGTTTTCAAGGTTCATCCGTGTTGTGTAGCATGTATCAGAACTTCACCCCTTTTTATGATTGTATGGTATTCCATTGTATGTATAGACCATATTTTGTTTATCCATCTGTTGATGGACACTTGGGTTGCCCCCACATTTAGGCAACTGTGAATAAAGCTGCTATGAACATCAGTGGACCAGTATCTGTTTAAGTCCCTACTTACAATTCTTTGGGGCATATATAGGGATGGAATTTCCAGGACATATGGTAATTCCATGTTTAACCTTTTGAGGAACTGACAAATGTTTTTACCACAGTGGCTGCACCATTTTACATTCCCATCAGCCTGGCAGGAGGATTCCAATTTTCTACATCCTCATTAATACTTCTTATTTTCTGTTTTCTGTTCTAAGAATTTTATGGTTTCAACTCTTATATTTAGGTTATTGATCCATTTTGAGTTAATTTTGATAGATGGTGTGAGGTAGGGATCCAAATTCATCTTTTGTTGCATGGGGAAAATCCAGTGGAAGAATCACTTGGTGTGAATGACTTTTCATGGTGTAAGAGGGTAGATGGGTGCCGGAGGCCTGGGAGACCTCAGCGGACTTTTTGTCTATTCCACTTCTAAGCAGGCTTGGACTAAGAACTTTAAGTCACACATATGCATTAGGAATGAATGTCTGATTCCTCCCCTGCCACTCCCATCTAGTTAGCTACATTTAAAACGATGCATGTTTGTAATATCAAAAGACTGGAGATAGCCTGTACATTCACCCAGACAATGGACTACTGTGCAGCAGTTAAAAAGGAACAGGGAGGCTTTCTAGGTGGTGATGTGGAACAGCTCTAACATAAAATAAGTGAAAAACAAACAAGGTGTGCAGCACTGTGTTTCCATTTGTGTCAAAGGAATATATGTGCAGCCAGCTAACATTTTAGATAAACTTTGATTGACTTTTAATATTAACTGTTACAATGCACACTGATTGTATGTAAAAACCTTATATATGACAAATTAAATTTAAAAAAGGGAAAGAAATGACAAAAAGGAATATATGCATGTAGAGAGATTGAGAGGTGAAGAATTTTATTGTCTGTCTGTTTATTATTATTATTGAAATGATGAAAATGCCCTAATAATGGTTGAAATGATGAATGCACAACTATGTGATTATACAAAATACCATTGATTGTACACTTTGAATGAATTGTATGATTTATTAATATGTATCAAAAATTGATTTTTTAAAAAGGATATATGCATATTTGTTTACAGGTCCACAATCCCTCATTCACAATTCCAAAATCCAAAAGCCCCCAAAACCAAGTGTTTTCTTTGGTTTGTGGCAAATTCACCGAGCTTAAAGGATGTGAAGCTATTTGCAGTTTTTATTTATCCCAGTTAGTGCGAATACTAATACATGATGGAGCGCTGCCCCAGACGTAGGGTGACCAGTCATCCTGGTTTGCCCAGGACTGAGAGGGTTGTCAGGACATGGGACTAATAGTGCTAAAATCGGGACAGTCTGCGGCAAATCGGGAGGGTCATCCACGCAAAGCCTACTGGGGGTGATACAGAATCTGAAAAGTTCTGGATTCTGAAACCCACTTGTCCCCCAGGGTTTTGGAAGAATTGTGGAACCGGATGTCCACAGACTACCTCTGGAAGGAGACACACGTACAAGGGAAGGAAATGAGTGGCTGAAAGGGCAGGGGTAGGGAGGGAGAGTGTCACTGCATATCCTTTTGCATCTTCTGACTGAACCATGTGAATGTATTATCTACTAAAAAAACAAATACAGGAAATCATTGAAAAACAAAACTCTGCACTTTTGACTAAACTACAAATAGAATTTTAAAGATTTTGGGGAAAAAAAAGATTTTTATTGATGCTTTCAAGCAATATTTGTCTTTCTGATTCTGCTGATTCCACTATATCCTGTTTTCAGAGCCTTGATTTGGGAGTCGAGAGTTTGATTTTTGGTTTTCTAAGCTAAGAGAGCTGGATAGGTCTCTTCTGGACTTTAGCAGCAGGTGGACCTTGGCGATTTTTCCCTGGTTGGTTATTATTATTTTGAAAAAATTGGGAATAATCATGCAAAGCAAGTAGAAACAGGCTGAGCCAGCTGAAAATGCCCACATGCCCCTGCCCTGGGTCCCTGGGTGATATAATTAGCCGGTTTTATCCAGTGGTGAGTGGGCGGCTCCCCTGGCACCCGGCAAGGCCACTGCGGAGGCCCGTGATGATGCAACGCAAGGCAAGCCCGGGCAAGGCCGAGTAGGAGCTGTGCTGGTCAGAGATGCTGATCCTTTGCATGGGGGCGGGGGAAGTGGGGGGAGAGAAGGAGGGGGGCCCGGAGGGGGAGGGTGTTTCTGGGCTGCAGGGCCGTGGGGGGACCTGACAGCTCAGAAAACCAAGCTGGCCTCCTGGTGGCTCAGCCTGGATCCTTCCCAGCCCACTCTGCCCGAAACCCAGGCTCTCTCCTCCCCTCTGTGCCCCTACTCACTGACAGAACCTATTCCTAGTTCCTTCCTTCCTGGGAAGGGTCTGCTGAGAGCTTCTACAGGTGAGAGAGGGGGGTCCTGTGCGTGGATAGACGAAATCAGGGTTCCCAAGGCTGTGAGGCTGGGGGGCAGGGAGGCTTCAGTCCCCTGGGGAGTTTTTTCAAAATACCTGTGCACTTGTGAGGCTGACTCTCCCCCATTTTGAATTTGGTGGCTTCAGATAGGGCTGGAATGTAGAATGTACTTTTATTTATTTATTTATTAAGATTTATTTATTTTATTTTATTTATCCCCCCCTTGCTGCTTGTGCTGCCGTGTCCATTCGCTGCGTGTCTTCTCTGTGTCTGCTTATCTCCCCCTTGCTGTGAGGTCTTGCCGCATCAGCCCACGGAGCCGCGCGAGCCGGCCTGCCCTCACAAGGAGGC
>JAQZBX010082266.1:0-13548 GCA_029593785.1 Cabassous unicinctus | reverse complement strand
CCCATAATTCACTTCAAAGATATGGGCAGGAGTCCAAATCATGTTCATGCTGAAATGAGTTAGATCTTTGGCCAGTTTCAGCTTTGATGTGCATAACTTAGTAATGATGAGACCATGCCAATTAGTAGTTAAACACCACTGCAGGTAACATTTTATGTATTATGTCCAGTAAGCATTATAAAAATTAGAGTAATGGTTTACAAGAAATGGATGCAAACTTCACAAGGGTTCCTTTCATACCACAAGACCAAAAAAAAAAAAAAAAGGAAAGTGAGACCTTCCGAAATAAAGCATCATCATGTAGAGTTCATACTCCTGATTCTATGGATATTTTTTTCTCTTTAACAGGGAAAAGGTTTCTATGCACACTGCTAAAAAGAGGAATTGCATTGGGTTCACCACAATAACAGTAAGCATTGAGATGCAGAATATTTTTGCTCAGTGGGTAGACTCTATTGGAAGTTTCTTAGAGGAGGGAGTATCGCCATCACTCTGACTATTACTGACCAGTGGCCTGGACCTTTAAATTTAGGCAAAGCCTCATAGCAAACATAACACTAGCTAAGTCTAAACTCTGAGAGGGTACCCTTTGACTGTTGTGCTCAGCATTTTTCAGAGTTTCACAGTCCATTGTTAGGGGTGAGCTTAGGCGGTATTGTTTCCTTGAAACCACAAAGGTCTATTTATTTACAGTCTGCTCAAGTCACTTCCTTATATAATCTTTACTATATGCAAGGCACTTTTTTTTTAGGAGGTCCTGGGGATTGAACCAAGGACCTCTTACATGGGAAACAGGCACTCAACCACTGAGCTACATTCTGCTTCCCAGAGTATATAGAAAGTGTTTGTTTGTTTGTTTGCTTGTTTTAGGAGGTAATGGGGATTGAACCCAGGACCTTGTACATGAGAAGCAAGCTCTCAACCACTGAGCCACATCCACTCTCTGCAAGCCACTTTTGATTGAGCATTAGCAGGATACAACAATGGACAAGTTATAGTCTCTATTCTCAAAAATCTGATTTAATAAAAATACACATAACTATAGTACAAGGCAAAGTGAAATTCATTCCAGAGAGAAGCTATAGGACAACAGAGTGTTGGGATCCTTAAAAAATTAGTATATAGCATGGAATTGGGACACACCCATCAGTTGGAAGCAACAAAACAACATACCTGGCTATAGTGAGCAAAATAGACTTAATAAGAAGATATTGGGTAGCTTACTAAATCTCTAGGAGGGCTAGGCATGGAAGCTTTGTAGGTAAAAGCAATGTCCAAAATTACACAGTGCAAAGCTGGCCTGATGAAGAAAACACTGACACACCAGACCTGGACACAAACTCTGCCATATGTGCTAACAATCCATGGACAGAGGATGCAGCCTTCTTGCCCCAGAACCTCTTCCTGTATCCTCTTAGAACTGATGCTTCTGCTGCCACTCTCATCAGAGTGGAGTCCAGGTAGTCCTGCTTCTCCTTGTCACCAGAATCCAGCTGTACACCTAGGGTGGGTATCTCATTGCCAGCGGCTGGATTGTGTGCCAAAACCCTAGCTTCAATGGGCTAGGAAAGCAAGAATGACACTTTCAATTTCTCTACAAAGACCCAGTTTTTTATCATTTGATGGGATTTCACAAACATATGAAGGGTGTTCAGATGCTAGGCAGATAAAATGCATTGCAATAGTCCACCACATATAACGAACTGGGCAACCAGCTCAAGGGGAGGAGGTCAGTAACCTGCCCATCTTGGATTTCACCTCCTCCTATCCTTTGTTCAATAAGATAATTCTTTTTATTACTAACTGCCATCCTAAATTCTCTCTCTCTCTCTTTTTCAGTTTTTCTTTTTTTAAACATATTTTTAATTTATATTTAAAAGATACTTAGATTACATAAAATGTTACATAAAAACAAGCCCCACTCCCCACACCTCCCACTTTTCCCCACATTAACAATTTATTTCATTGTGTGGTACATTCATTGCAATTGATGGACACATTTTGGAGCATTGCCACTAAGCATGGATTATAGTTTACATTGTAGTTTACACTCTCTCCCACTCAATTCTGTAGATTATGGCAGGATATATAATGGCCTGTATCTGTCATTGCAATGTCATTCAGGACCATTCCAAGTCCCAAAAATGCTCCCATATTACACCTCTTTTTCCCTCTCCCTGACTTCAGCACCTCCAGTGGCCACTGTCTCCACATCCATGTTATAATTTCTTCCATTGCTAGAATCACAGTAAGTCTATAGTAGAATAGCAGTTAAGTCCACTTTAGCCCATATTTTATTTCCCAATCCTAAGGATTCTGGGTTGGTGATGCCCACTCCACCTCTAATTGAGAGGGGGCTTCAATCCCATATGGCTGATGGATGGGGCTCTCTTGCTTACAGTTATAGACTCTTTCAGTTCCTTGGTGTGGTGGTTGTCCATCCTCACCTCCTTGTTAGTTGTCCTGGGTAAGATTCTCTTCTATGTTAGAGTATTTTGCAATCTTCTTGGTGAAATAGTCTGAGCTGGGATTCCTAGGATTTAATTAATCATGGTATGTTCATTTTTGCCCAGGATTATAACGAAGTCCAAATGCTTAGAGGAAAAAAAATAGTAAAGATTTTTAAAATAAATGATGGTGTCTATGAAAAATATAATAGGATATTATATTATAATTGTGAGACTCTATGAAAGTAGAAGGCACAATCAGCTATTTGTTTCCTGATGATGAGCAATGCAATACAATAAGTTTAAGGATAAAGAATGATTTCAAACAACAGGGAAATGCTACAAAGGGGAAAACTTCACCCAAGAATTTAATAGGAAAATATGGAACAGGTTTCCCTAAGAGGCTCTGATTCACTAATAGACACCCCCTTAATTTCATCTGAAACTTTGGGTAACTAAAAAGAATATTAAAGCAAATGATCACATAGCAGAAACAACTAGATGACTCAAGATATCTCTTCTTAATTTCAAACTCATGTGTACAATTATCTACCAGAAATTCCACCTGGACACCCCAAGAACATAACACTCAGCACGCCCAAGCTGAATTCATTATCTTCTCACCAAACCCTGTTCTCTTTCTAATATTTCCTACTCAGTGAACGATACCTCCATTTGCCCAGGCAACCAACCAGAAACTAGAAAGTCACAGCAAGTCTTTCCTTGCCAGAAAGTCTTCTTTTGCCTAACCACCTGCATCTAGTCAGTCGCCACATCTTCAAATTTTATATCCTAAATGTCTTTCCAATGTCTGTATCTCCCGACCTCCTTATCATAGTCCCATCTGAAGCCCAAACCATCTCTCACAGGAATCACTGCCATCGCCTTCTACTTGCCTCTCCAGCTCCAGACCTGTCACCCTCAGAGCCACCCTCCACTCAGTAGTCAGAGAGGCCTTCTAAACACAAACCTGATCGTGTCTCCTCCTCACCTGGGTTTTCGGACCCAGGCAAATCCGGCTTAGGATTCAGGCTTCTCCACTTACTAGTAGGATGGTCTTGGGCAAGTCACACAATCTCTTTAAGTTTCAAAGTCTTCATTTTAAGAAGAAAAATGTTTTATTTTAAAAAAAAATGAAGATTCCTCTGAGGATTAATTAAAAAAATGTGTTGAAAGTGTCTATCATAGTAGCCAGGATAAAGTAAATCCATCAGTGAAATTTTCCATAATCATTATCAAGAATTAAAATCTTTTGGTGCATATCCTCAACCAGAGGAGGCTTCTAACATGGAGCAGATTTCTCCTTTTAAATAAAAACAGAAAGGACAACAGATAAATGGTGATTTGTATGCCACAAAGAGTGCCATGTAACAAATGACACCCTTGGATTCTCCCAAAGGGAAAGGGGGTTGTTTACCTCACAGGGGGAGCAGTGTGCCAGTGCAAAAATCTAAACAGAACAAATCCACCGAGATGCGTGAGGAGTGACAACAGCAGCAGCTGCTGCACCGCTGAATGTTTTACAGGTATTCATTCATTTATGTATTCATCAAACATTTATTAAGCACCTACCATGTGTTCGTGTTCTGGGCTTATTGTTGGAAATTCAAAGAATAGAATTCAAAGTGTGCTCTTAGAGAATCTCACAGTTTGGTGAGAAAAATCATAATTTAATGTGCTTTATATGATAATAAAAATGCATGCTATGCCCTTTGAGATTTATAAGGTCTCAATGAAGGCAGGAGGATACTGAAGGCAGTGACAAGAATAGGAGAAAAAGGGAGGGGGAAAGGAAGGCCACTGAAACAGAGAGCAGCCCATTGACTGACTCAGATATGGGAGAGGGTCTGGTTGACTAGTCAATGATGGGTCAAAGGCGAGCCCTTTGATGTAGTAGAAGCCTGTGCACCCATTGTGGCAGGTTTGCTTGGTACTGGGGCACTGAGCAGGGGCAATAACCAGTTGAGTACCATTGCCTCTGGATCATGGGTCTCTCCAGTATCTGCAGACATTTCTTCACCTAAATGAGAAGTGGTTAAATCATCCCCTGCCCTGGGTCACTCTGCCCACCGACTTCTACTTAAGTAAACAATCCAAAAGATACAGTGGCTTGTTGAAGGATAGCAGAGGCCAGGAAGGGAGGAAGAAAGGGCCACTTTTAATCAATGAGTTATATCCTTGCTCCAACCAAGAGAAGGATTTTCCAGACCCTCAGGAGTTCACAGGGAGAGACCACAAAGGACTCTCATTCATTTCTAATTCTCTATATCTATCTATCCATCCATCCATCCATCCATCTATCTACCTCTCTTTCTCTCTCTGTCTCTTTCATCCCCCCTTTCCCCTGCTCTTTCTTCTCCATATCACTTCTTCAAGTCTCTGTTCATCACTCAAACCGTTGTTCAAGAAAATTCAAATCTTCCCCATAAAATTCCCTCCTGTATGTTCCTGCCTCAGTCACTCATGGCATTGTCCTCAGCCCAGTCACTGAAAGCCCCAGAGAAAGGAGGGAATATGGCTCTCCCTGATTCTACTCTCCTCTCCTTCCCAGTGAGAGCTGCAGGCCTCCTGAGTTCTTTGCTAATACTGAAGTCACATTACATGAGTTTGAATCCCAGTTCCATTTCTACCTGTAAGACATTCAGAAATTTTCTTAACCTCTTTGTGCCTCAGTCTCTTCACCTGTAAAATGGGGAGAATCATATCAACCGAATACAGTTTAATTATTAAATGAATGAGTGGATATGTGTTTCTAATAATGCTTACTGTATAGTAAATGATAGGTATTGTCATCATTACCTATGAAGTAAGCACGTTTCAAAAAGTTACACATTAATTTCCCTGAGGAAAAATTCAGCATAATTCCATATCTTTGAAGGAAAGGCTATTTTGCCAGTTGGCATAGAGTTGGATCTATGCCTTAGGAAGAGATAACTATCTCACCTACACCCACCTTATGTTGAGAAGCCCTTGGCTCTTCCTGCCCCACTAAGCCTGGCTGTGGTATGAGACACCGAGATCTGGGTGTTCTCTCCGCCCAGAAGGAAAGGCAGCAGCTCCAGGACTACAGCACAGGTTCAATCCTCTGTTCTTTCGGATCAGAGTGAAGGTACTTTAGGGCATGCGAGTCACAGCTGGAAGGTTGAATTTTAATCCTGAGGCAATGGATAGCCACCAAGACTCTTGAGGGAGGAAAATGGTGTGATCAGATTCCCATTTTAGAAGAATAATTATGGCAGCCGTTTGTGTAGATATATTGGATTGGGTAGGAGAAGCTGGAGGCAGGGATCCCATAAATACACTGTTAAAATAGTCCAGGCAAGAGATGATGAGGACCTAGCCTCAAGCATGGCAGAAGAAATGGATTTTTCCTGAAGTGAGCATACCAGAATTTGGATATGTAAGGGAAAGGTAGGAAGTTTTTAACATAGGCAACAAGGTGGGTGGCAGTGCCATTAACTGAGACAGGGGAGTAAAGGAATCCAGAGGGAAGATAATGAGCTCTCCATTTGGCAATCTTGAGTCTGGGATATTTCTGGATGGAAGTGTTGAATATATGGATCTGCTCCTTGGTAGAAAGGTCCAGGACATAAACACCTAGGAAGCATAACAGTGTAAGTGAGGGTCAAAGTCACCAAAATAGAAAGAAAAAAGAACAAGAAAAAAACACTAACATCTAAGGTGGATGCAGAAGATAACGTGCAAGAGAGAGAAAGTGTGGTCAGGCAGGCAACAGGAGAACCACAAAGAGGAATATCACAGAAGCTAAGAGATAAGGGACACTCCAATTTGTTTATTCACTTATTCACTCAACTTCATAATTATAGAGCATTCACTATGTGACAGGTACTACTATAGGTGATAAAAATATACCTGCAAACAAAAAGTAAAAGCCCCAACCCTCAGGGAATTGTGTTTTAGGAGAGACAGCTAATGATACATGTTACAAAAGAAACTAAACCAGGTAAGGGGATTGAAAGTGATGTGAGAAAGGGGCTGCTATTTTAGATAACAGTGTTCAAGGAAGGCTTCTTTTAGAAGTGGCATTACGGAGAGTTCTGAATGAAGAGAGGGAGAGGGCTGTGCAAATATCTAGGAGAATAATGTTCTAAAGGAATTGTTACCAATGCATGAGAAGGCCGTGAAACAGCTTGTCACAGAACTTTGAGTAGGCAAGCATAGCTGTAGTGTAGTGAGTAAGTGGCATGTTATAGGAAATGAGGCAGGAGAGTTATCCTTGGGTCAGACAATGCAGGGTCTTGCTGAGAGGTCAAGTGTGATGATTGAGAAGATGTCATTGGATTTAACAATTAATAGAGCACTATGGCAACCACAAGAGCAATCCAGTCAAGTGTGGAAAGAAGTCAAGATTGTAGGAGCTGAGAAGTGCATTGCACAAGAGAAAAGGAATCAACTGGGAGGTTGCTTCCAACCACACACCAGTGTAAAGGAATCAGTGGTTGACAGGAAAATCCACACTGTACAATCTCTACGCATTTAGCAGTGATGTTACTCAGGCAAATTCACAGCCATATACAATTTGTCCATATACAACTATTTCCTTTGTTTTTGCAGTTCTGATAAAGCACCTCCTTCAAGTATGTTTGACTGATTAACAAGTAAAATTGAAGTGTCAACTTCGTTTATCAGGACATTACACAACAGTGACTAATATAGACTTGTCTCTGGCCCAGGACTTGTCTGGGTTTGAATCCCTTCTCTGACACTTACCAGCTGTGTTACCTTAGGCAAGTTACTTAATCTCTCTGTGCTTTATTTATCTCAACTGCAAAATGGAAATAATAACAACAATGGAAAAACCCTCATAAGGTTAATATGAATATTTGTGAGTCACTTAGAACAGGGTCTGGCAATATGAGTGCTGTTTAAATATTTGTTAAATATAATTCTCCTTTTTTAGTAATAGTGCTAACCATTGGACATGGTTTATCTTAATCCCCTTTAAAAAAAAACAACTATAAGGAAGGTTTTATTGTT
Source organism: Cabassous unicinctus (assembly GCA_029593785.1). NCBI lineage: Eukaryota > Metazoa > Chordata > Mammalia > Cingulata > Chlamyphoridae > Cabassous > Cabassous unicinctus. The sequence goes on along the minus strand of JAQZBX010082266.1, from coordinate 6,103 downwards.
CCTATTTTACAAACGAAACAGGCTCAGAAGGGTTACATGACTTTTCCAAGATCACACAGTAAGAAAGAACAGGAACTGGGATTTGAACCTGTGTTTACCTGCTCCCAAAGGATACACTCCTTTCACTAAATCATTCTACAATGCAAAGTTTTCTCCCTTGCAAATGCTACACCGTGTAGATAATTTCCAGGTACATACAGGTCATTTATGTACTTGATGCTATACCCTCCTTAGTGGCTTATGTGGTGTGTTTTCATATGCATCCTGGCTATAGAACCCAGATCATATCATACACGGGTGCACGTGCACACATACACAGACACACACCGTGCTCAGCACTGAATCACAAGTCCAGGTTTTGAGGTTAAGTTTGAAATATGTTAGTTTCAGTTTAGTTGTTTTAAACCTTTAATGACATTTGATACATTAACTTTCTGCCACCTTGGAGTATTTTCAAAATGTCATCTGAAATGATTGATTTGTACTCACCTATCTTAATGTTGCTCTAACCCTACCATAAAATATAGAGACTGATTAAGGGAAAATGAGCCATTTCCCCAGCTACCTTAGGAATTCCCTCCACAGACAGCTTGGTACATTCTCATGCTGCATCCCAGGCTGGCATGCAGTGCAGCAAAATGGAAAACAATAGACTAAAACTATACACACACGCTCGCCCCCAGACACATCTGAGTACGTTTGCTGAGGTTTGTTTCTTGAAAAGGACTGTCTTATTGGAGATGAAAAATCCTATGATGTTCAAGCTCACGAGATAACATACTCCAGAACCAGACTAGCAGATTCAACTCCCAGCCTTACCCCCTACTTACTAGTCAGTAACCTTAGGCAATGTTTAAACCCGGTGGCTCGGTTTCCCTTCTACTAAAATAGAGGTAGTAATTTCAACCTTATAGTGTTTTCCTGTTTGTGATTATACACTGAGTTTTTGTATATAAAGCATTTAGAACATGCCAGGCACATAGCGCTCAAAACACATAATCTACTGGTGCTATCATGACATTTTTTTCTTTCTATCTTTTTGGTATTGAAAATATATTTATGTTTGTAAACAATATTACTAATATATGGCTCCTGTAGATGTTTTTGTTTTCTGGTATATTTGGTTAGTTGTTGTTGTTTTAATATTGTTGGCAAAATAAAGGTGTCAAAGAATACCGCTAGCACACGGTAGTAGTTCATTCTCCTTTGGTTGGTTGGTGGTGGTTGTTTCAATATCCTTACTTGACCAAAGAAAAAATTTGCAAATCTAGGTCATTTCCTAAATTAACTTTAAAAATTTACTGGTCCCTGAAACCTCAAATTTTGGATATCAATTTCACTTTAAAGGAATTCCATTCAAAAAAATACCTTCCATTTTAATTCAAATCAATGGAATAAAGGAATACAATAAAGACAACCTAGTGTAACTCCTGGGGCACTTTTGCCAACCCATCTAATTAAAGGCTGCAGCAGTTATTCAGGCTAGGCAGAAAGTTTACCATCAACTTAAGCAGCAAAACTCAAAACTCTTCATAATTTAAGTATTTGGGGATTTAAGAAGGTAGTGTGCAGGAGGTGGATGTGGCTCAAGTGGTTGGGCGTCTGTCTGCCATATGGAGGGACCCGGGTTCGCTCCCCCGGACCTTCTGGTAAAAATTTTAAAAAATAGAAGGCATGCAGGCGAGCCACCAGCCCGCGCACGGCGAGCCAGGCCCTGCCAAGCCACACAGCAAGATGATGACGCAGCAAGGGAGAGACTCAGGAGAAAACCAAGACGAGACACACTGAAAACCAGGAACTGTGGTGGCACAAGTGGCAGAGTGCCTCTCTCCCACATTGGAGGTCCCTAGGATTGAGTCTCAGTGAAGACTGGAGGAGAAGGATGAGAAGAGAAGGCAGGAAACAGACACAGAGGATCACCGAGTGAATGGACACAGACAGCAAGTTGCAAGGGCCGGGGGGTGGGGGGGCGGAATAAATCTTTAGAAAAAAAAAAGAAAGAAGATAGTGTGCCCATTTGCTTTAGAAAATATCTCATATGGTTGGCCCAAGATTTTTCTTTGAAATGTGAAATAAAATCAATGGAGTCAGACCTAACTGTACCCACAAATACATAGAATATCTTAAAGCGAGACTTAAACACCTTAAAATCTTAAACTTCTGCAAATATAATCTTAGGCTGTTATAATTGCTATTCTTTTAAGGTTGTAAAGCAGAATTTCTCAAAGTATGTTCCTCAGAACAGCATTCCCTTGAATATTCTTCAAAATAAGGATTCTAAGGCCAAAAATGTCAGGAAATTTTGCAAACGCTATTCACTGTCCATGCCTCCTCTGCCAAAGGGCATCTTAAAAATATTGATCCACCCTACAATAAAGAAACCTAGTAGAATAAAGAAACTTTGCAAAACCCAGTGTCTCTCAAATCTAGGTAACCTGGGAATTTTGTGTTTTAAGTATAACCCATTTATATACTACTATCATTCCATGGAATACCCTCAGGAAATGGAATAGGATTTCAAGCAGGAGAGCAGGTCAAGATGTAAACCCTGGTCATCATCGTCTATAACAACTGTGAAAGCAAATTCCAGGCAAGCCAAGGAGCTTATGGTGGTCCATAACCCTCTCACCTCTTCTTGTCTCTTTGGTAGGAGAATGGAAATGTTACAAAGTCCTGGACAGAGAAGCTCTTCATGGCAATTAAGATAGACCTAGAACTAAGTGTCAAAAAGGGATGCCATCATTAAACGAGGAGGGAAAAGCATGACACTGACATTCTGCCAAAGCCCTTTAAATGAGGTCATATACTCCAGTGCACAGACTATTGCTCATAACTGGCAGCAAAGGAAAGATTGGTAGGAAACAATAAAGCATGGTGGTGGTTGTTTTATGAGTGGAAAAAAGGCAAAGGAGAGGGAGGATGGGCACTCATCTTTGCTGGTGCCGATAGGTCCACATCTGGCTGCTGCAAGCAAGCACCTCACAAGTGCCCCAGGCCCACACAGGCCAGGGCCCCGCTGCCCACCTGGCTGCCACACAGTTGTGGTTTGTTGCCCTGCTAATCCCAGTCTGCACATCACCGTGTTTTACAGAATCGGCAAAGAAGTCCCTGTGCAAAGGCTGATATGCCTTCCTTTCCGAGCAGATGCTGCTTTATTGGATGCCTGACTTCATGATTAACTTTGGCTTATTTTTTTGCCGTTTGCTTTTCCCAACGCTGCTTCAGTTCTGGGTACAAACTGAATGCGTGGGATTTCATTAATAAAGTACTGTCTCTCTGCCCTGCTGCTAGGCTCAGCGCTGGGTCTGGAATTGGCATTTTGCTTGCCTCCTTTTGGCCAGGCTAGAACAATTGCTGGCCTGTTCATCTCGACAGGCTCGTTATCAATTTAGCCCATTGACTCATATCAGACACTGCAGAGCCAGAGTCTTCATTCAGAGCCAAAAGAGAAATATGCTTAAGTATGACAATACCTGTGGAGTCTTCTTTAGGCCTGATATGGAAAGGGGAAAAAATGAAGAATTGTGTTGCTGAAAGAAAAAGAGCAACCCACCAGCGTTTTTATTGGAAAGCAAAGTAGCCTCAAGTATGGGAAGATGTGGAAAGTAATATTCGAATTTTGATGAGAAACAAATATTGAATAAAACATTTGAAGACAGATGGGGGAAGAAAACAAAGTCTGATTTTAAAGAAAATCCACTCAACAGAGTCCTTCCAGGTACATGTAAGACGGGATGTGATCTAATAATAATTGGCAATTTACATCCTCTGGTTAAAAGGAGACTTCAAAAGCAGACTTCCTGGACTTTCAGTTCCAGAATCTATTTCTCAAACATAGGCCCTTATCCACAGGAAACAATCATTAACAGGTGAAATGATTCGCTGAACAGGAAGCTCAGAAATTGAGAGCCCAATCATGAAACTCAAGTCTAGAAGATAAGCCTGATTTCCCATTTGGGCAGGATCTGCCATTATCTGAAGCATAGTAGAAGATTCATTTTCTTCCCTATTTCCACAATCCCAAGGACCCAAGTGCATACACATTATCACATACAAATACAGCTAGAGTTTCTGCTTCTCCATTTTAGAAAAAGAAGGGAAATATATACACTTGAGGCTCTGCTTGACCAGGGTGTACATGTTTAGCTGCCTCCCCTATCCATTACTCCTTAGGGGAAGAATGGAACAAAATAAGCAAGGAATATTTTGGGGGGAAAATATGCTGCTGCTTCTGAAAAACCAAAACCCACCAAGACTATTGGATAAAATGCAATTGTTCTTCAATCAGCAAAATATCGTAAATTCTGCCTTAGAAACCAAGCCAAAAGACTGCAGCAAGCTGGGAGATCAGGTGAGAAAACGAAACACAGGAGGGTGTTGAGTAGTTCCCCCCAAGTGGTCTGTGGTGTTCTTTAAAACTGCATCATTATGACAGGCTCCCTGCAGGGTTTTTCTCCAAGCAATTCCTTCTAAATGCCCTCAGAGTCTGAATATGTTGAAAGTTCAAGGAAGAATGAATTTCTGAGATGGAGTATGCAACCTCTTTGGGATGTCGGAAACAGGGTGGTGCAGGAGGGCATTTGATGCTGGGAATGAGGATTGCTACAAGAAATGAAATATGATGAGACTCCAACCTTGTTTTGGCAATATTTTGCAAAGTTTTCATAAACAAAGAGAAAAAAAATCAAAGCATTTTATTTCTAACTGCATTTCTCTCTTTCCCATCTCAATGCCACCCATTTTTGTTGTTGTTGTTTCTACTGATTAATCACTTAAAACAATGTAGAAACCGAAAGGGTGAATTTCTAGTCAAATGCTCTTTATTTTGTCATTGAGAAGAAATGTAAGACAGCTGTGCCCTGGGCCTCTCCCTTTCAGAAGGCAGTAGCCTCCAATGATTCTTAGTCTTGGCTGAACATTGATATCACCTGGGGACATTTGCCAGCTACCCATGCCTAGATCGATCCCACCCCCATGCCCACCAGAAAGTCAGATTTATAATTGTTCTGGGCTGCAACATGGGCAGCGTGATTTTTTTAAGCTCCTAGGTGATTCTAATTTTCAGTGAAGTTTGAGAACCTGTGTGAGACTAGCCTATAGCATTTGGGTTTATTGTCCTTGCAGACATGTTCCCCTAGTATCTTGTCCCTTTCCTGCCCTTCCGGGATTCCCCATGGGCCTCTCTCCTGAAGCACCACTGATCTTAGATGTCTGAGTGGGCCTGATGCCCTTCTCTTCTGGAGCCCAGTAAAGGATGAGCTAGGACCGCCCCCTTTCCTTGCTGCCTGACCTCTCAATTTCTCCAAATTCAGTACACCAGACCGTGTATTGGACAGATGCAAAACTTTCAATGGAAGAGTTAGGGAAATTTCAGAAAGGAGTTACAAATCTAGAAAGGAATAGAAGTTTCTACTGACTTGGTCTTTCCTGAGACTCAGAAGGATGGTATTTTCCCCACCATATCTACCTGGGCTCCCTGCCATCATGGTAGCAAGCCCATCCCCCAAAGGCCTCCTTCTAAAGTCTCTCAGTTGAAATCTTTATCCTCCCCTGGAAAACTCCACCTCTTCCCACTCTTGGATCCTGTCCCCAGACTCCAAATGCCAAATTTGATTCCTACATTCTTGAGAAGCTGCCCTACATGTAACCCAGATGATGATACTCTTAGCCTCTCGACTTGCCAAGGGAGAAAGGGGTCCAGTCCTAAGGACAGGGGTGGTCCTGGATCTTCCAGTTAAGGTTTTGTTTCATTTTGTTTTCCTGTAGCTCACCATTAGAATTGTAGGCCTACCAGTGACTTCGACAAGAGAATCTGTTAAAGTAGGCAACTTCTCCCAAAGGGTGGACTATTTATCCTTTCCTCCACCACCCCTCCCTCACCCCAAACATAAGTAAAGAACAGTACAGTCCTAGCTGGGGTCCTCCAACTTAAATGACCTCAGTAGCCAAGGACATAAATGAGTTAAGTGGTCTGGGTATAAACTAGTAGAGAATGTTGGAGACCAAATAATTCATTTAATGCTATTCAATGCTAAAGGCATAAAATATTTAAAAATTATAAGAATCACTGTTAACTGGCAACATGATCGGAAAAAAAAAAAAC
>JAQZBX010082265.1:0-13548 GCA_029593785.1 Cabassous unicinctus | reverse complement strand
AAAAAAAAAAAAAAAAAAAAAAGATGGTTAACTGAAACAAACGAAGTTTGTAAAAATAATTTAGCATTACAAACAGGCTGTCAGAGGGTCTAAAATGAGTGTTTGCATATGAGAAGGTATAGTAACCCTTTTCCTACATTAGGACCTTAAGATAAAGACAAAAATGGAGCAGAGACTGAAGTGAGGAATGCACAGCTCTGCGATTCCACCAAATGCCATCAATTGTACACTCTAGCTGGATTGTATGGTTCATGAATACATTTCAGAAATTTGATTAAACAAACAAACAAAAAGATCCTATTCACCAAAAGAATGTACTTACAGTGGGTCCACACCCAGAGGATTGGGGGTAGGGGGGATGGAGCAGAGATGATAAAAATCTCTCGGTGGCTGATTAAAATCCCCCCTTCTTAGTTTCCTATTAACTGCAGAACATGGAAATTAGCCACTATTTTTACCTTCAAACAAGACAGTGATAAGCTTTATAGTAAATTTTATAATGTATTTTATCTCTTAAGGTGTTTAAAGTGTTTTAAAGAATAAGTCATATTAAAGTCTAAATTTTAGCTCATGTTTCATATTTCAACATAACTTTTCAATAGGCAATTATATAATTGACCATTAAATAGACCAGAAAAACAGCTTAGAAGTAAGATGTAAAAAAGTTACAGGTCTGACTTTTTCCTTTAAAGCAGTGGTAATGAATGGCAGTTGATTATCCACATGGTCTCTGGGTAATATCCAAGTGCTTGAATTCTAAGATGCATTTTTGACTATCCTTCCAAACAGATTCCCCCATGCCTCAATTTTCTTTCTTAAACCCATTCATTAACTCAACATTCATTGAGTGCTATTTTTAACACCCACTGTTGTAGGTGCTGTGGATATGGAGGGAAGTAAACAAAACAGCCTGAGTTCCCCCTGTCTCTGGGCTTATGACCTCATTATCTAAACATGGCCTGCACACATCTACTGTGAGTGCCCAGTAAAGCAAAACTCTCAACAGGTGAAATTCAGGGTTTAAGTCAGAGATGCAGGTCCCCTTAATTGCCTCTGAAACACTAACATCAGTATGATATTGCTATCAACATCCACAGCATTTTCTGCTGTGGGACAATAAGAGGTCTAGGAAGAACTATAAGTCTTATCTCAAAACAGAATGTTAGGTCAAGTGTTATAAAACATAGGAAGGAATGATCATTTGATAAGCTCAGAAGATTAAAAAAAATTATTTTTATGATATACAATAAAACTGCCAAGGCACCTGTCCCCTCCATACATATATTGTAGAAAATAACTCAGAACACATGAACATGTCTTCTACTTGTCTGGCTGCTTTCTGAGTTTCTCAGTGTCTGTTTCCTCTTTGGTTCCCTAGGTTTCCTTGTATTTGTTTTCAGAACTTTTGTTATTTCTTTGCTCTCTTCCTCCAGTTTTTCAGTGTGCAGCTATAACATGGTCTGGATGTGTGGCCCTGACCCTGGAGGGGGTGGTGATGGCAGTGCTGAAGGGGCATTGGCTTGAGGCTTTTCCTTCTGTTTTTGCTTGAAAAAGGATTTGGTGTCTCTGGATGCAGCATCCACTTGTTTTGTCCTCCTGACTTCTTCACCAGCAAAATCAACCACTTTGGTGATTTTAGTACCTTCTCTAGCTCTTCTGTTCTGACCAACAATTTACTTGAACTCATCTCTTCAGTCTCTTCTCTCTTAACTTGTGTACTTGGAGGCACTTTTGATTTTGGTCTCACATCATTGAGGAAGCTGGCCCAGAGTTCATCCTCCTTTTTTTTTTGGATCTTCTGATCCAAAGCCTTTTTCCTGCTCTGCAGCTGTGTCTTCCTCCTCACTGCTACTTCCTCCAGATTGTGCATTGGCATCCTCCTCTTCCTCATCATCTAATGCAGGGGTTCTTAACAAAAGGTCCATGAGCTTGAATTGAAATTCAAAAAACCATTGTTCTTGAAATTCAAAAAACCATTGTTCTTGTGGGGACGTGTTGGTACAGGTGTGATATATTTATTAAATAATACACAGTATAGTGTGGACTTAGTAAGGGGTCCGTGGTTTTCACCTGATTGGCAAAGGGGTACATGGAACAAAAAAGGTTAAGAACCCCTGGTCTAAGGAGAAGGCACCTTGTTTTCTCTTCCTGGATGGAATGCTCTGAGGCTTTTTTTCCCTTTGGTTTTCTGTGTCTGTTCTCCACCATACACTTCATCTTCCTTCCCTAATTCATTTACATCACCTCACTATACTCTCCACGTGAAAGCACGTAGCCCTCGTCCACCTCCAACGTAGAGAAGTCTTTGGAGTCGAATTCCTCCATATTGCTGCTACCCAGCCCACCGGATTGCAGCACCTGCTCCCAATATATTTTTTATTTTTTTTAGGTACTGGGGCTGGAGATTTAACTGGGACCTCATATGTGGGAAGCTAGCGCTCAACCACTGAGCCACATCGGCAATCCCCAATATATTTGTAAAACTTTTCTCATCCCTGCATAATTTATTTCCTCCCAGGTTGTTTTGTTTTGTTTTGGTGTATGTCTGTCTGTGTTCATTTTGGTCTCATTTTAGAAGATGTGTTTGTATATCTGGTAAACCTTGATTGTCTGCTCATATTTAAGAGCAGTGGACTAAAAAGCTGGTTAGAAGATCTGAGTATATGATTGGACTTGTTGACTGTGAAATTACCAGTACTTGCTTCTAGGAAATTATTTAAAATTTATATTTATAACATTTTCTAGGAAAGAATTAGTTATATGTAAGTTATAGTAAAATAAACATTTAGAACGAGGAGTTGAATATAAAAATTTAAATTCACAAAAACTAGGGGGAGAGACTTTTGGGAACGTGGCAGACTAGAAAGTCATGGGATTTTCTTGTCTCCCAGAAAAATAGCTAGGGGACAGGCAGAAGTGGCCTGGAAAAAATTTTTCTAGGGTTTAGGACACCAGAGGAAAGCTGAACACTACCCAGAGGAGAGAGGGACAAAGGAAAAGAATTACGACAAAATTATGAGTTAAAAGCCACAGCTGCAACTGCCTGCACCCTCCCCCACCTTATAGATACTATAGAATTCTCAGGCCTTGGGGCCAGTGGCTCCAGACAAAGGGGACCCCAGGGATCTATTTCCCCAGGAAAGGGGAGAGGGACACAACCTAAGGCAGACTCAGCTTTTGACCCACAGATTTAGTGTGCTGTGTCCCATGAACCCTTCTAGGCTGGGGAGGGAGTGCTGCGCCATGTTTGCCTTGGGAGCTGGCAAGGAACTAAAGAGATCAGGGAGTAAAGAGATCTGACCCTCTCAATCTCCTCTCTACTGATTGGAACTGGTAGTTGAGGATGCAGAGGGGAGAGGAATTATTGCCTACTCGCAAAAACGAAGGGGGCTGCCAGGAAAAGGTTGGAGAACTGTCTCTGAGAAAATTTGAGTTATGAATCTCTTAGCTTCTAGGCTGTAGCTTGTATCACATCGTTGCAGAGAACACCTTGCGACCAGAATTTGAACTGAGAGGGCTACCAAAGAGCACTATCTGCTGGCAGACCAAGGAAGTGCATCTGAGGAAATTAAAAGTAAATAAGTAAGATAGGCTTTTTCCGGCCTTTACATCCTCCCTCCCCTTGGAAGCAGGTCTGCAACCTATTACTGGGTCCAGGACCCAGATTTGAGCAACTAACGGCAATCCTAAAGACCCAGAAGAGGTTGAAAAAGAATCAAAGAATAGCAGTACCACACAGCCCCTCAACACTAAATCCCTGTGAAAAAGAGAGAAATTGAGCATCTGAGTAATCTCCCCATCCTAATCAGATGCCTAGACATCATAAAAAAAATTACAAGCCATACTAAGAAACTGGAAGAAATGGCCCAAGAAAAGGACTATATCAAAGCCCCAGAAGAGACAAAGAATTTTAGACAACTAATGAATGAGATGCATACAAATTTACAAAACCAAATTGATGAGTTGAAAGACATTATGGCTAAAGAGATAAAGGACATCAAGAAGACACTGAGGTATCACAAAGAAGAATTTGAAAACCTGAATAGAAAAGTAACAGCTCATGGGAATGAAAGACATGATAAGTGAGATCAAAAACACATTAGAGGCCTACAAAGCAGACTCAAAATGATAGAAGAAAGAAAAAGTGATACAGAAGACAGGACAGCTGAAACTGAAGAGAGAAAAGAATGGAAAAATTGTACAGGGGCGCAGGAAGTTGGATGACAACACGAAACCAACAACATATGTGTCATGGGAGTTCCAAAAGGAGAAGAGAAGAGAAAAGGGCCAGAAAGAGTCTTTGAGGAAATAATGGCTGAAAATTTCCCAACTTTCATGAAAGCAGTGAACTTATATGTCAAAGCATTGCAGTGTACCCCAATCAGAATAAATCTGAATAGACCTACTTCAAGGCATGTACTATGCAGAATGTCAAATGTCAAAGATTAAGAGAAAATTCTGAGAACAGCACAGGAGGAGCAAACCAACACATACGAGGGATGCCCAGTAGGACTTAGTATGGATTTCTCATCACAACCATGGAGGTAGGAAGACAGTGGTATGATACAGTTAGGATAACTGCCAGCCAAGAATTCTTTATCTAGCAAAATTGTCCTTCAAATATGAAGTGAGTTTAAAATATTCACAAATGAACAGAAACAAAGAAAGTTTGTAAAAAAGAATCCACTTTTGCTGGAGGTATTGAAGGGAACCTTACAGCCTGAAACAAAAAGACAGGAGAGAAAGGCTAGGAGGAGAGTGTAGAAAATAAGAATAGCAGAAAGGATAACCAAAAGAGTAAAAAGGCACATGAAAATAAAATATGACTTATGAAAACCAAAGAATAAAATGGTGGAAGTAAATGATGCATTTACAGTAATATCACTGAATGTGAATGGATTAAACTGCCCAATCAAAAGATATAGGCTGACAGAATGGATAAAAAAACATCATCCATATGCTGCCTACAAGAGACTCACCTTAGACCTGGGGATACAAACCTGCTAAAAGTGAAGATGCTCCACACAAACAGTAACCCATAAAAAAGCAGGGTAACTATACTAATATCAGACAAAACAGACTTTACATGCACAAAAATTATGAGAGATTCAGAAGGCCTTTATATATTAATAAAAGGGACAGTCCACCAGGAAGAAATAACAGTAATAAATATCTATGCATCTAACCACGGTGCCCCAAAATACATGAGGCAAACTCTGGCAAAACAAAAGGGAGAAATAGACACCTCTACAGTAATAGCTGGAGACTTCAATGGACTACTCACATCATTACACAGAACAACTAGACAGAAGATCAACAAAGAAACAGAACTTTAACAATGTGATAAATGAGCTAGAACTAACAGCCATATACTGAATGTTGCACCCAAATGCAGTGGGTTATACGTTCTTCTCAAGTGCTCATGAATCTTTCTCCAGGATCGACAACATGTTAGGTCACAAGGCAAGTCTCAATAAATATAAGAAGATTGAAATTATACAAAGCACCTTCTCAGATCATAATGGAATAAAACTGGAAATCATACTAGAAAGGAAATAGGTAAAATATCAAATGTGTGGAGGTGAACAGTGCACTCCTAAACAATCAGTGTGTCGAAGAAGAAATTGAAAGTGAAATTAGTAATATATTTAGATGAATGAAAATGAGAACGCAACTTATCAAAACTTATGGGATACAGCAAAGGCAATGCTGAGAGGGAAGTTTATAGCCCTGAACACCTATATTAAAAAAAGAAGAAAAAGTGCTAAAATCAAAGATCTGATTGAACAACTGGAGAAAATAGAAAAAGAACAGCAAACTTTACCTAAGCAAGCAGAAGGAAAGATATAATAAGATTAGAGCAGGAATAATTGAAACTGGGAACAAAAACATTATAGAGAAAATCAACAAAACCAAAGCTGGTTCTTAAAGAACAATAAAATCGACAAACTCTTAGCTAGACTAACATAGAATAAAAGAGAGAAGACAAAAATAAATAGAAATGAAAGGGAAGTTACAACTGACTCCACAGACATAAAAATGATCATAGAGGATATTACGATAATCTGTATTGCAATAAACTAGACAACGTACATGAACAAATTCTTCGAAATGCACAAACTACATTGACTCTAGAAGAAATACAAGAACTCAACAAACCAGTCACATTTAAAGAGATTGAATCGGTCATCAAAAATCTCCCAACAAAGAAGAGTACGGGACCAGATGGCTTCACAGTTGAATTATACCAAGCATTTTGGAAAGAATTAATACCAATCCTGTTTAAACTCTTCCAAAAAATTGAAGGGGAGGGAAATCACCCAATACATTTTATGAGGCCATCATCATATTAATACCAAAGCCAAATAAAGACACTACAAAAAGAGAAAATGACCGATCTTTCTAATGAACAAAGATGCATAGATTCTCAACAAAATGCTTGCAAATCAAATCTAACAGCACATCAAAAGACTTATACATCATGACCAAGCAGGATTTATTCCTGGTATGCAAGGGTTGTTCAACATAAGAAAATCAGTTAACATTATACACCACGTTAGGAAATTGAAAGAAAAAAAGCATGTAATTATCTCAATCAGTACAGAAATGGCATTTGACAAAATCCAGCATCCTTTCTTGATAAAAACACTTCGAAATGTAGGACTAGAAGAAGAAAACTTCCTCAATATGAAAAATGGCATATATGAAAAACCCACAGCCAACATATCGTATTCAATGGGGAACGGTTGAAAGCGTTCCCTCTAAGATCGGGAACAAGACAAGGATGCCCACTCTCACCATTGTGACTCAACATTGTACTAGAAGTACTAGCTAGAGCAATTAGACAAGAAAAAAAATTAAAGCCATCCAAATAGTCAAAGAGGAAGTCAAACTCACTATTTGCGGATGACATGATCCTATATTTAGAAAATTCTGAAATGTCTACAACAGAGCTACTTCAGCTAATATGTGAGTTCAGCAAAGTGGCAGGATACAAGGTCAAAATGCAAAAATCAGTAATGTTTTTGTACACTGCTATTGAATAATCAGAGGAGGAAATCAGGGGAAAAGTTCCATTTACAATAGCAATAAAAAGACTCAAATATCTAGGAATCAATTTAACCAAAGAAGTATAGATCTATATGCAGAAATCTACAAAACAATGCTAAAAGAAATCAGTGAGGACCTAAACAAATGGAAAGGCCAAAAGCATTCTAAAAAAGAAGAGCGACTTGGGAGGATTTTACTGCCTGACCTTGAAACATTATGGAGTTTCAGTGGTCAAAACAGCATGGTATTGGGATAAAGATAGACAACTGGATCAGTGGAATAGAACTGAGAGTCCAGAAACCAACCCTCACTTCTACAGCCAACTGGTTTTTGACAAACATACCAAAGCCATAATTATGGGACAAAACAGTCCCTTCAAATGGTGTTGGGAGAACTGGATATCCATAATCAACAGAATGAAAAAGGACCCCTATCTTATTCCCTATACAAGAATCAACTCAAAATGGATCAAAGACCTAAATGTAAAAGCCAGCACTATAAAAGTAGTTGATGAAAATGTAGGGAAACATCTTCAAGATCTTGTGGTAGGTGGTGGTTTCTTGGACCTTAACATCCAAAGTATGAGCAACAAAAGAAAACGTAGATAAATGGGACCTCCCCAAAATTAAACACTTTTACACCTCACAGGAATTTTGTCAAAAGGGTGAAAAGGCATCCAACTCAATGGGAGAATATATTTGGAAAACATGTATCTGATAAGGGTTTAATATCCATGATATATAAAGAGATCCTACAACTCAACAATAAAAAGACAAAAAAAATTTTAAAAATTGACAAAAGACTTGAATAGACATTTGTCCAAATAGGAAATACAAATGGCAAAAAAAAATGTGAAAACATGTTCAACATCACTAGTGATTAGGCAAATACAAATCAAAGCTACAATGAGATATTTCACACCTATTAGAATGGCCATTATATATATTTTTTTTTTCTAAAAACAAATCTATTTTATTGATACATATTAATAAAACATACAATTTATCCAAAGTGTACAATTAATGGAATTTGGTATAATCACATAGTTGTGCATTCATCACTTCAATCATCATTACAACATTTTCATTACTTCAGTAATAATAAACAAAGTACAGACAAACAAGAAGATTGCTCACCTCTCAATCTCTGTTTTCCCTGCTGTACATAGCTATTATTTCTGGCTATTCTTACTCAATTATTTGTTTATTAAGCCATTATATTATAAAGACAGAGAACTTCCAAGTGTTGGAGGGAATGTAGAGAGAGAGAAATACTTTTTCACTGTTGGTGGGAATGTAGAATGGTACAGCCACTGTGGAGTACTGTTCGGCAGTTCCTAAAAAACTTGAATATAGATTTGCCACATGACCCTGCAATACCAATACTGGGTATATATATACCCAGAAGAACTGAGAGCAGTGACACGAATAGACATCTGCACACCGATGTTCATAGTGGCGTTGTTCACGATTGCCAAAAGATGGAAACAAACCCAGGTGTCCGTCAACAGATGAATGGATAAACTGTGGTGTATACACACGATGGAATATTATGCAGCTCTAAGAAAAAATGAAGTCATGAAGCATATGATAATGTGGATGAACCTGGAGGACATCATGTTGAGTGAAGCAAGGCAGACACAAAAGGACAACTACTGTATGATTGTACTACTATGAACTAAATATATTGTGTAATCTCATGAAGTTAATAACTTGAATATGGGTCACCAGAAAATAGAATAAAGTAGGGAAAGCTGAGAGTTAACTTTTGCACAATTGGTATAAAGGATGTGGTTTAATCTTTTGGAAATGAATAGAAAAGGTGAAATCACAACATAATGTTTGTAACTAGCAGAGCTGTTATATGGGTATGACAGTGGTTGAAGGGGAAAGTCCAAAGTCATGTATATTACTAAAAGGAAAGCTAAAAATACAACATGGGACTGTATAGCATAGTAAAATAGTAAAATCACATGTTAAATATGAACATGGGTAAAATTGTATATATAAAGTCATTTTTCTTTGAAACTGAACTAATGTATGTTAATACTGTAAGATGTTAATATCAGACACAAAAATGTCGTTATGCTAAATAAAAGAAATGAGACATAAAGTACTACATATTGTATCATTCCATTTATATAATATATAAATATAAATCAGTTTATAAAGATGAAATTAGAATAGTGGTTATGTAGAGGTGGGGAAAGATTAGAAGGATTGAAAGGTGACTGCTAAGGGGTGTGGAGTTTTTTTTCTTTTGGAATAATGAATTTTTTTTTTTCTTTTTGGTGATGATTGCACAATATTGTGATTATATTAAAAGCCTTTCATTGTACACTTTGGATAGATCATATGGTTTGTGAATTTATCTCAGTAAACTACTTAAAAATAAATGAATAAATATGCAAGAATAACCAGAAGTAGCAGCTGTGTACAGCAGGGGAAGCATAGAGAGATTGAGAGGTGAAGACTTTTCTTGTTTGTCTGATTTTTGTTTATTATTATTATTGAAATAATGAAAATGCTCTAATAATGATTGAAGCGATGGACACACAACTATGTGATTATACCAAATACCATTGATTGTACCCTGGATGAATTGTATGCTTTATTAATATGTATCAATAAAATTGATTTGTTTAAAAAATTAGCGGAAAATGGTATTAAACATTTGTCAGACTAATAAAGACCTTTATTTCAAATTGACATTGCAGGATTTAAAATGAAACGAGGAAAATATTGGTGGCCTCAGAGGGTAATCATTAGTTCTGTGTTAAATGGCTTTGAACACATAAAAACCATCCTATTAGCTTGTGCAAGCTTATAGTTGCTGATAAGTGTTTTGTCATCATAGTGCTCTGAGGTAGCATGCAGAAGCCCTTGCCTCCACTCCTGAGGAGTGCTTTGTGGTGTTAGACTGTCCTGCAGCCAGGCTTGCTGATCTCTTGAGATAGGAACCTTAGTGGAGCCACTTTATGGGCAGGGATGAGCAGAGATGTGGGAGCTGCTAAGGAAGGGGGTTCTAAGCAGAGGGAAAGACAGATCTGCCTGAGGGAATTCTGAATTAAGGTGCAGGTACCAATGACAGTCATCTTTTTTGGATTTTCATACCTAGTTGTGTGGGGCAGCCTGGGATGGGCAGTGTGACCACAGGAAGTAGGCATCGCCACAGAGAGAGAATCTACAGATTCTCCCACCACTGCCATTTTTGATGGTGAATATTCTCCCAGGAATAGAAGAATCACATGCCTCTCCCAGGAATTGCAGAAACAACCAGACAAGAGGTAGGCCTTGGCCCCAACTTGCCAGCTTGCAGGCATGCTCAGTCAGCGGGTGTGGCTGTGACACAACAAAGTGGTGCTTTATTCAGGGCATGCCCTGGCAACCTGGACACTGAGGGTATTATTTATGGGCTTGTCAAGCCATTGGGGATCTTTGTCACTTCTAAAAGGGAAGGTGATGGAAACATCATAAGAAATTGATTCTGAGTCATCTCTGCAGATCCTTAGTCACCTCTGGATTTGAAAGTGAGTGAAGGTTTTACTCATAACTGGTCCTGAGATGGCAAATAGATTTTGGTTTCAATGCCAGCTTCACTTAATTTGTATCAGCTGCCAGTTGCAGTTTTCAGAAGTATTCTGAGGCTACATCTAGGCTTAACTGGAGAGATGCTTGGAAAGATTATCAGTATCTGCTGTGCAACGGGAAGGGGGAGAGGCAGTGTATCAGGCTGGTTCATCCCCTTCATTTTACTTCTGTTTGCTTCTGTGTATTTTTGCCCTCCCCCCCCACCCCGTGACTTAGAATGTAAGCTCCAGGAGGGCAGGAACATCACACCTTATTTCCAGAGCACGGGCAGGGACAGGGTTAGGAACCAGATCTCTTAACACTCATTGATGTCCTTTCACTGGGTAGGTATCTGCAAGGCATGGTGCTTAGTACATATGGAATTCCAAAAACAGTATGGTCCTCATCCCTATCCCTAAAGAAAAGAGAAACATGATTGAAATGGTCAGGGCTTTTATGACAGCATGGCTTATAAGAGTGCTAAATTGGCTAGTGTAGTTCCTGAAGTGGGTGGTGTGGACGTGAATGCAGAAGTCCACTGCTCTGGAATCTCGACCTTTACTCCTACTTTAGTGTATCTGTGTTTTGCATGGGAAAGCCTTGTTTCTCTTGACTTTTTTCTTCAAGAAAAAAATACCGCCCCTCCCCCCATCTTTGGTGTTACTTGGATGGAATATTTTGACTGGTTAAGGAGTTTCGCTTGAATTTAAATGCCAATGTGTGAATGAGCCATTAACAGAAAATAAATGTCAGGCAGATTTTTTTTTAAAGTGAAGAATATTGTCCAGTCACAGCGGTGGTAGAGAAAGTACACCATTTAATTAACCATAAATCACAGAGAAGCCTTTGTATTATATAGTATTAGTGGATTTTGAAAAGCTTTTTCCTAAGTAATTGATCACCTGTACTTAGAAATAAGAGAACTGTATCCTTTTCATGGTGTATCCTTTTGTGTAAAGCAGTGAGTTTAATACAATTCTGAAAACACGGGCTCTGGGTCTCACTCAGTGCTGGCGTCTCTTCCCCATTAACCATGTTACCTTAGGCACCTTATTGTGCCTTGATTTCCTCATCTGTAAAATGGGTATGAGGACCTTCCTTTCTGATGGTCAGGATTCAATGAGGTCTTTCAGATAAAGCCCTTAGGCCAGTGCTTGGCCCACAGGAAGGGCTCAGTTATTGTTGGAAGTTGTTAATGGTATTGATACAGTTAACGTTATTGTCATTAGGTGGATTTGTATCGATTGGTGGTGGTGGGGAGATCAACTTAATATAACTGATTGTAAACAGTGATGATTAATGGTTTTTGTCTGTTTTTGCTTTTATACAGATTAAATGTAATTTTTACAAAATTTGATGAAGTCCAAAAATCTGGAAACATGATACAATCTACAAATGGTGAGTAGATAAATCATTAATTCTCATTTTTGCTTTTTTCAATTTTATGTTGGTAATATTTATGCTATTTCTAAATAGCTGAATTAGTTTTAATTAAGGGTTTGTAGGTCTCAAAACTTATCTTCTGCACTGTAGAATGGTACAGCTCCTGTGGAAATCTTTTTGGTTATTCTTCAGAAAGTTGAAAATAGAATTACCCCTATGATGTGGCAATCCCACTTCTAGGTATATACCCCAAAGAATTAAAAGCAGGGACTCGAATAGATATTTGTACACCAATGTTCATACCAGCATTTATTCATAATAGCCAAAAATGGAAGTAACCCAAGTGTCCATTGACAGATGAATGGATTAAAAAAATGTAATATATACACTCAGTGGAATACTATTCTGCGATAAAGGGATGAAGTTCTGATGCTTGCGACAGACAGCGTGGATAAATCTTGAAGACATCATTGAGTGAAATAAGCCAGGCACACAAATAATTACATGACCTCACTTATATGAAACACCTAGAAGTAGCAGGCATCATAGAGATGGATAGTAGTTTATATTTGTTACCAGGTACTGGGGGGTGAGAAGAATGTGCGCTATATAGCTTAATGGGTGAAGAGTTTTGTTTTTTTTTCAGGTGATGAAAATGGAGGGGTGATGCATATTGGTGATGGTAGCACAATATTGTGAATATAATTAATACTACCGAATTGTACACTTGAATGTGGTTAAAATGGGAAATTTTGAATTGTGTGTTACTACAATAAAAAATAAAAACAAAACCACACCACTTGGGAAAAAAAAAGTAAAACCAACTTCCATTCATCCACTTTCCCAGGCCAGAAACTGTGAGGTCATTGTTGACTTTCTTTCATAGCTCACATGAAATCCATTAGCTAATCCTGCTGGCTTTTGGTTTAAAACTGCATGCTGAATCCAGACGCTCCTCCCCATTGCCGCTTCTGTCCTCTGGAGCTTTGTTTGGCTTCTGCGGGAGCCTCCTCACTAGTGTCCTTGCTTCTGCTCTCCCCCTCCCAGAGTATTTTCCACACAGCAGCCAGTCATCCTTTTAGAATCTAAGTCAGGTGATGTCAATTCCTGTTGAAAATTCTCCAGAAGCTTCCCGCCACACACAGCTACCATTCAGGGGCTCATCGCGATCTGGCCCGGAACACCATTCTGATGTCATGTTGTATTGTGTTGTCCCCCCCCACACCGCCCCCTTCTCTTCTCTTTGGTCTAGCGATGTTGGCCTCCTTGCTATTCTTCTCTTTCCCAGTGACTTCATTTATCTTTCACAATGCCAGTGTATTGAAGGGAGGTCTAACTTGCTCAAAATCGCTGTGATTTCTAAATGATATTAAATAGGAACAGTTAAAGATTTTATTTCTGGGTGAATCTATATTCAATTTTCTTTAACAAGGATTTTTTCTGTTAGGTTTTTTTTGTGTCTTTTTGATTGTTTTTTTTTTTTAAATAAAATTTTATTGAAGCATATCATTCACACATGAGCATACATAAACAATAAGTGTATAGT
>JAQZBX010082264.1:0-13543 GCA_029593785.1 Cabassous unicinctus | reverse complement strand
ATGGAATGTTCTTCCAATTATTTAGGTCTTTTTTATTTCTTTTAACAATGCATTGTAGTTTTCTGAATAAAAGGGCTTTACATCCTTGGTTAAGTTTTTACCTAAATATTTGATTCTTTAATTTGCTACTGTTAATGGAATTTTTTCCCTGACTTCCTCCTCAGATTACACATTACTAGCGTCTTTTAAAGTCTATTTCATCTAATATAAGAATAGCTACTCTGGCTTTTTTTTTTTTTTTTTTTTTTTTTTTTTTTTTTTTTTGTTATTGCATGCATGGAGTATCTTTTTCCAGTCTTTCACTTTCAACCTATTTGGTATCCTTGGGTCTAAGGTGAGTCTCTGGCAGACAGCATATAGATGGCTCATATTTTCCTATCCATTCCACCAGCCTGTGTCTTTTAATTGGGGTGTTTAGTCCATTAATATTCAGTGTTACTTCTGTAAAGGCAGTTCATATTTCACCCATTTTGACCTTTGGGTTTTATCTGTCATATTTTATTTTCACCTCTCTTTTTACACTTTTAATTACTTTTACTGATATAATCTTCATTTCTAGACTCTCTTCTAAGTTCTCTCTCCTGTCTTTTCTTTTCAGGTTGTAGAACTTGCTTTAGTATTTCCTGAAAAGCTGGTCTTGTGGTTACAAACTCTCTCAGTTTCTGTTTATCTGTGAATATTCTAAACTTGCCCTCATTTTTGAAAGACAATCTTGCCGTATATAAGATTCTTGGCTAGATTTTCTCTTGCAGTATTTTAAATATATCATACCACTGTCTTCTTGCCTCCATGGTTTCTGATGAGAAATCAGCACTTAATCTTATTGGGTATCCGTTATATGTTATGCATTACTTTTCTCTTGCTGTTTTTAGAATTCTCTCTTTGTATTTGGCATGTGACTTTCTGAATAGTATGTGTCTCAGAGTTGGTCTATTCAGAATTATTGTGATGGGAGTATATTGTGCTTCTTGGATGTGGATATCTATGTCCTTCAAAAGGGTTGGGAAATTTTCTACCATTATTTCTTCAAATATTCCTTCTGCCCCTTGTCTCTTCTCTTCTCCTTCTGGGATACCCATGACACATAAGTTTGCATGTCTCTTGCTGTCTGTTATTTCCCTGAGACCTTGTTCAATTTTTTCCATTCTTTTCTTCATCTGTTCTTTTGTATGTTCACTTTTGGAGGCCATTTCTTCAAGCTCACCAATCCTTTCTTATGCCTCCTCAAATCTGCTGTTATATGACTCCAGTATATTTTTTATTTCATTTATTGAAGCTTTCACTCCCATAAGATCTGCTATTTTTCTATGTATGCTTTCAAATTCTTCTTTGTGTTCATCCAATGTCTACTTTATATCCTTAATCTCATCAGCCATCTCATTGAATTTATTAAGGAGATTTGTTTGAACATCTATGATTAGCTGTCTCAACTCCTTTATGTCATGTAGAGGCTTATCTTGTTCTTTTAACTGGGCCATATCTTCCTGTTTCTTGGAATGGATTGTGATTTTTTGTTGGTGTCTTGGCATCTGGCTTACTAGATGTATTTATTCTAGGTATAATTTCTCTCTTTAGTTTAGGGCTTTCTTTCCCTTTCTCCCTTGTTGGTTGTATGGTAGGAGCCAAGGATGTAGTTGGTGCTGTAAGCTGTGGAGGCTCAAGCTGCCCATATTGCCCCAGAGACTGATGAAGCTTCTCCCACCTTTCTCCTTTGCCTAGGGTAGGGACAGAGACAAACTCCTGTGTAATAATCCAAGTCATGCAGGCCTAGACTGTAGTTGCCCAGAGAGACTGAAGAAACTTCAAGCCCTTTCCTCCCCTGCCTGGGGCAGGGATGGAGCTGCAGGTATGGGCAGAAATCTATGCCATACCATGCAAATGACTGCAATTGCCCCAATAGGCTTCCAACTATTCAGTCTGTGCCAGCCAAATATACCTGCAGTTACCTGAAGAAGCTGGTGCAAATCCTACCAGCTTCCTTCCTGCCAGAGGTGTGGCTGAAGCCTAGGCTAGAGCTGCAGTCTGATCTGGGTGGAAAGAAGCTGGTCCCTACAGTCACTGTGATTTTCAATCAGCCCAGCTTTCCTTCATGCCCAAGGCAGAGTCAAAATGGCAGTTACCAGCCTCTTTCCGACATGGACAGTTTCAATCTTTAGCTATTCTTAGGGTTATACTCCAGCCAGTCAAGTCTACCAATCAACAGCTGAAGTTGGTGACCAACCATCCCCTCCTCCCCTGTTTTTGGGAAATGGAGCTCCCAACCCCTTCCACAGAACAGCTCCTGAGGCGGCTCGCGCCACTAGAGTAGGATGATCACCGGCCTCTGCTGCTTGGACTGTATTTTCCCAGAGAGGCTGGCACAGCCCTCCCCTCCCTCCATCCAGCTTCCTGCCCACCTGAGGTGGGGCTGGGGCTTAGGCTAGAGCAGCAATCCGACTGAGATGGAAAGAAGCTGGTCCCTACCAGCATTGTTATTTTAAGTCTGCCCTGCTTCCCCTCATGCCTGGGGCCCAGTTAAAATGGTGACTACCAGTTTCTTTCTGACATGAACAGGTTCAAGCTTTAGCTGTTCTTAGGATTATACTTTAGTCAGCTGAATTTACTAATCAGTAGCTAAAGTTGGTGTCCAACCATCTCTTCCTCACCTGTGTTTGTGAAGTGGAGCTTCCAATTCTGGCCACAGAATAGCTCCCAAGGTGGCTTGTGCTGCCAGTGGAGGATGGGCACTGGCCTCTGCAGTATGGAGTGCTCTACTCACAAATCTCTGCAAATGTATAGTCTCCTCTTTGCATTCTTTCCAGGATGTTGCAGGATGTTCTTCTGGTCTCCTGGAGCCCCCAAACAGGTGCTTTGATAGCTCTGGGTAATTACTAACTGCCCTGTAGCACAAGCTGACTCTAGGAGCTCCTTACTCTGCCACCATCTTGCTGGTTGTCCCAATTACAATATACTTTTGAAAGATGCCCACCTCTATGACTACATAGGCTATTCTTTCCTTATGATACTGGCCCTTTTGCCTCCTGACTTTCTAGAGTCTTGGTCTCTACTAACTTTTCTTTTTCAATTTCTAAAGAAGACTCTGTGATAAATGCCAGAGTTTGTTACTAAATACTAGGGATGTAGACATGATTGTCCTTTTGTCAAAGTAGAATGGTAGGCAACCTACAGAATGAACTTTTAAGAGTATTGGGAAATATTTGGTCCTGAAAATTTTCTCTTCCCTTAGATTAGCCAGCTATTGATACAATAATGCTCCATAAAAACAATCCCAAAATCTCAGTGGCCTAGGCTCTGCTAGGTTTGGCTCACTTGCTCTGGGTTGCATATTGGGTTCAGATATTTACCATGGGTATAATGCTAGGACAAGTGGCTACCCAATGCTTGCTCTTCTGTGGAGATGGCAGAAGTTCACAAGAGGCCAACAGAAGCACACAATGCCTCTTATATCTACTATTCAGTCAGAAATAGAAAACTATTGGTCAAATCAAGTCACATAGACAAGCCTAACAATAACATCATGGAGAAATATACTCGACCTACTCTAGTGTGAGACAATGAGAAGCGCCACCAGAGTAGGATGACCACCAGCCTCTGCTGCTTGGACTGTATTTTTTTAAAGGACATGGATGCACAATTTTAATATAGATAGAGAATAAAGAATTGACAACAATGATCCTATCCATCAAACTACCTATGCTGAAATTCTACAATTTAACTTAAGGTTTGGTTTCCCTAGGCCCTTGACATCTCACATTTGAATCTCTTTACAAAAGTGTGCTTAGTGGCATAGATCAGGAAAGCAGCAGATTCATAGCTACTGAGGAGCAGGAATATAAAGTAGGAGAATGGGGAAAGTTATAGTATGAGGAGAAGAGTGGGGACAAATGTGTCAAGAAGACTGTTTGCTTCTTTCATGATGTTACCAGTATCAGGGGTTCCATTCTTTAAATTATTGAGCTGCATTTTTATCCTGTTACCCTTGTTATATGATCTTCCAGGCACATTTCCACCAAGGTTTGGGTTCATCTAGCTTTTTTAGTTGGACTTCATTTAAGTTCAATTAGAGAACCCTTAAATTATTATCAGTTTAAGAGCATAGAATTGGATTTTTATCCTGAGATTTGTGGCACCTTTCTGAGGAATGGAAGCATGTATGGTCAGGGGTCATTTATAAATATTGATACTAAATTTCATCTCGTTCCTAGTAATTGTATCACTGTATTGTGATATATTCATTTTCTCCTAATCATTCATTCAATATTTTCATTCACTTGTTCATTCATTTTCTTTCATGATAACATTCACATTTTTCAAAATCAGTACTGCGATAAGCACTGTGGCTGTAATAAATATTCCTTGTTATCTCTCATACCTGGTTCTCCTTTCCTTCTGGGCACACTTGCAATCAGGTGGGGGCATATGATTATTCCAGCTAGTGAGCTACCAGCAGAAATGACACATAACACATACAAAGAATTCTACAGCTCTTTCATACTCTTCTGTATTTTATTCTTGAACATTGTCTAGTATTCTATGACATCACACTCCTTTGATTTTGTTCCCAAATCCTTTCTATACTTGCAAACTTGTACTTTCTATTTGGCCATTAAATATTACAATTTTTCAAGGTCTGACCGTCCAATTTTTCTTTCAACTCTGTACTCTCTTCCTAGATGATTTCAGCTATGGTACAGAGCTTTAAGAACCACTTATACATAAAGAAATCTGAAATGTACATCACCTATTCAGATTTCATAGCAGAACCCTGACCCCTTATGTGACAACATAATCTTAGGCAATTTACACAATATCTCCAGTGTTCTCATTTGTACAAGATGACTAATAATTCCTATCTTGCCAAATTTTTCTGAGAATATATATATATTATATAATACATGTATATAATTAGGTGTCAGTTATTATTCTACTTATGATACATGCTAGTTACTAAAATTCCTCTAATACAGTGCTTCCCTTTGGATCAAATATTGCCACTTCTTTGAGGTCAATAGTCCTGGGAAGTTTTCTATATTAAGTCATGGGCTTCTTTTAGTGAGTATGTTAATCACTTCATCATTGTCTTAGATCAAAAGGACCAGGAAAACTTAAGTTTGGTCAGCAGGAAGAGGGAAACGTCAAGGTGGGAAGAGGGGAACTAAGGTTAATGGATTATTAAAAGACAAATTTCATTTACTTCGCATTTTCACTTAGGGCAAACCTTCCATGCTATCCTAGAGTGCTGTAACAGAATTGTAGAGATGACTGACATTCAATTGCATAGATCAAGTCTTCCTGATTTCTCTGAAAGTTTATACCCCATTGCTGTTGCTAGGTAAACTAATCCTGTGATTTATTTTCGATTATGAATAGACAGACACAACATACTGCTAGACCTCTTTAGGCTACTGTGGGATTATTTGGCTCAGTGTTTCTTACAAGCCAAATGCTAGATCACCTTTGCCATCCATGATTCCATTTTCCGGCATTAAATACCAAAATCTTCAGAGAGCTTTCCTGACAGCAGAATAGGTTTTGAAAACAAATAAACTTAACTACTTCATTACGAAGAAAAAATGCAGAGAAAAGGAAAGCTACCAATCTCCTTTATGCTAGGTGAAGGAAGAAAGTAATTGCAATCTTTTTTTTTAAGCTAAAATTGGTTTCCTTGGTTTTATTCATAGATGTGATAATAAATATAAATTGCCTAAGGGAACATTTTTATTTTTAAAATCCCATTTAAAAATGTTAGCAGTTACATTAAAATTTTAATAAGGTTCATAAAAAATGGCTTGATATGCTCTGTACTTGTTTTATTTTTTAAAACAAATTAGCCAGTGTTTTCTGTCCTAATTGGAGCTTTGAGTTTCCATGGAAGCTTTATTCTTTTATTTCTTCTCATATTTTATTACACAAACAAGTACTCTTTCGTCTTTATCTTCTTTTTATTTAGTAACAACTATTCTAAATATTTTTAAATATTTACAAAAGAAAAACAATAGTAGGGCAAACTCCCAGAAACACATCTTCCAGGTCCAACAATTCTCTAGGTTTGCCACGGTGGCTTCATCTATCTCTTTCTATTCTTTTTTCTTTCTGAAGCATTTTTAAACAAATTCCAGACACCGTGTTATTGTTATTTCAACTTATAGGTGTAAATACATGTCTCTAAAGACTATGGGCATGTTCTTACATAATCATAGTGCCATTATCACACCTAACAACATTAACAGTAATTCTTGGTACTATCTAATACTTAGTCCATGATGAAAATTCCTTGGTTGTTTTCTTACTGGTAGGTTGTTTAAATCAGTATTCCATCCAGGTCTACCAACACATATAATTGTTATGAACCCAAGCACCTTTCACCCTCTTTATTTTATTTTATTTTATTTTATTTTATTTTATTTATTTTATTTTATTTCATTTTATTTTATTTTATTTCATTTCATTTCATTTTATTTATTTTCATGCTATTGCCTTGTTACAAAACAAAAACAAAAACGGGTCAACTGATATGAAGAATGTCCCACAGACTAGATCTTTGCTCCGTCTATCCTTTTTATTTCCTCTACACTAGAAGTTAGCTGTCTAGCTACTCCATTAGAATCAAGTCCACAATTTTTTGTAAGAAGATTTCATAGATGGTTTTATATATTTTATATTTAACACATAAAGAGAAACAAAATACTTGATCATCTCCTTCCTGGTAATGCTAAGTTTTATTAGCGAGTTCAGGTTATGACAACCTCACACCGCTGTTGTGCACTTTCCTATCAACATTTCACATGATCGTTCCTGCCCCAATAATCATAATCAGACTCTATTGTTACATTAGTGATTGCAAAATATTTTCTAATTCCACAATTTAGTCTACATTTATTGGTTAAATGTCTTCTATAAAAAGGAACGTTTTCTCATCTAATAGGGTGATTTGGTTAATGGACTATAATTCCAATAGGAAAAACATTTAATTAAAAATATTCAGAGAAAGGATTTGAGGCCTGTTACTTCTACTGTAAACAAAAAAATGGGGAGAGTTATTGCATTCTCTCTGTCTCTCTTACCTTTCTCTAACTAACTTCTAGGTTATTTTATGTGCAATGAGTTTCAATCAATTTCCATTTTTTTTGGTGCTTAAATTATGTCATCTGTCATCTTTGGCCAATAGAATCCCTTCATATTGGATCCTGTGTCCTTTTGACATGACCCATAAGTCTTAGATTATCTTTCTGCTTTCTGAAACAAAAGATATCCCAGACTTACCAAATGTCTCTCCTTCCCCAGATCTGGCATTAGCCATTACTTCTGGAGGCCTGGGCTCCACAATATGAATAGCTGGTGAGCTCATTGTTCCCTGAACCTACTTTACTTTTAAACCCTTTCCTGTGGTTTATGAAAAAATAATGAATTTAAATTCTACCTTGTCTGATATCAAAATTACACCTTCTTTTTATTTGCATTTGCCTAATATATCTTTGCTATCCTTTTATTTTTTACTTGTTTGAACCACTTTGTATTATGTGTTTCTTGTATTCAATAAACAGTTAGATATGTATTTATTAGACAAGCTGAACATCTTTCTTCTTTATTTTAATTAAGTACATTTATGTTTATAGCTAAACTATAAATTCAAACTTATGTCATATGGTTTTACATTATATTATGTATACATATGTTCATTCACAATAAATATTTCACTATGGCCATTTTAAAAAACATTTTGTTTAATATTTATTTTGGTATTTGGTATAGTTTATCTTTCTGTTTTTGTGGTTACTATTATTCCAATACTTTCAAAGAATATCTTTAGCACTGTCTTTCTAAGATAATGTCTGCTGGCTGCCTACAATAAATAATATTGAATGTAACTTGTACCACATTTTTCTCCTCTTCTCTCTCTCTTTCCTCCATTATTCAGCTTTTTTTTGTTTTTTTTATTTTGTTTCATTTTGTTTCAGTAATGGGAGCCGGGACCTATTATGTGGGAAGCTGGTGCTCAACAACTGAGCCACATGGGCTTCTGGGTTGGTTTACTTGCTGTTTGTTTTTGTTTTTTCAGGAGGCACAGGGAACCGAAACCGGGACCTCCCATGTGGGAGGCAGGTGCTCAACCTCTTGAGCCACATCTGCTCCCCTTTATTCAGTTTTTGTTTTGTTTTCTTTTGTATTGTTTTTTGAGGTACCGATGATGGGGAAGGAACCCTGGCCCTCCGATGTGGGAAGCCGACACTCAACCACTGAGCTGCGTCAGCTCCCCACATTATTCTCACAACAAAAATTATCTTAAAGTTATCTTTGTACTCTTACAAATGCTTAAACTTTTGCGCCTTCATTTGTCTTGCTAGCTTTAAGTGATAATAATTTCACTCCCAGTTAACATCAATGAGGACATTGGCAAGCATATACTACTTTCTACTTGCTCTCCCCTTCTCTCTTTTTTGTTATATCTGTATTGTCAGAGCATATGATGTTTACAAACTATTCCCACGTTTATCTTCTTTATTTATTCTTATTTCAATGCTTACTCTTGGACTACTAAACCTTACTAGACTATTTGAAAAAAAAAAAATTCCAAAGTTGGCCTTCATCTGTCTCCTATTCTCTAACTAATCTATTTTCAGCTGCTACATGCTCTTTACTTGGAGTACACCCCAAGCTCTGAACCTTCCTTAACATATTATTCTCCCTCCTCCCATGTTTCCAATGAAACTTTAACCTTGTTTCATTTACCCAGGTCATTACTCTCACCTAAGCCAATGTACAAACTCAAGAATACAAAATAAACCTCATTCTCTATAGTAACTCTAATAGTGACTGCCTGATAAAATTGTGTTGCACGAGTTTCTAAGGTCACTGCCCATCTCAGTAGCACTACCATAATTAAATAGGAGTGTTTGCCAAAGAATGAAGAAATGGCAAGTGGAAATCCTGGTATTTGTGATTCCTATGACAACTCAGGATGTCCTGTGCTATTCTATATAACCTTGTCTTCTTATATTTGAAGGTTGTTTAAGATTAACATCACATTACATATCTGAATTTTCAATCAGCAACAAGAAAATGCAAGGAAGATTTCAATCACGTTTGTCAAAGATATTTAGGAGTAAACAAGTTTGGTCAATTAAATAGCATAACCATCTTAGTGAAGCCACAATATCATTTATTTACTTAATGACATTAATTAAATGTCATGAGCTAGGTTCTGGGTATTTAGAGATAGAGAAACATATTTCCTTTAGAAGCTTAATTCTTCATGATGGATACAAAGAAGTTAATAAACAAAATCAATATAATATGATAATTATGTCTAGGTTTTCACAGATACTTTGGGAACAGTGAAGACCTTCAGTCAGAAAGAGAGTTCAGAGAAGTCTTCCCAGCAAGAACAGTGCTTGAGCCGAGGGTTAAAGGGTCAATAAGAGTTAGCAAAACACAGGATGTTGATGAGGGTTTTTTTATAAGAACAGAGAACTTGCACGGTGAAAGCACTAAGGCAGGAAACAATATTATGTACTTGTAGAACTAGTTGTTCACTGTGATGTGGTTGTACGACTCAAGCCATTACCTGCCTTATGTGCCAAGTTAAGGATTTTTTAAACTTTATTAAGCAGGTTATGGGAAGGCCCAAGTATTTTATGCATGAAAAGCAATAATCAAATTTAAAATTTGGAGATAAAATATGCTTCCCTAAAACTATTGAACATAACATCCATTTTCTTAACAAACAGTAATTTAGCATCCACTCTGTCTTGAGCACTATGCTAAGTGGTGAAGAGGCAATAGCTAGCAATGGCAGACATTTTCCCTGTCTTCATGGATCTATGGCCAGCCTTGCCACTTTTATTTTGGATCCATCTTCTAGTCTGTTCTTATATGAATTATTAATTTCTCTCTCTTGGCTAGATTATTGTAATTGGCCTACCAAAACTTCTTAATTCTCCTTTTCTTAAAAATACAAAAATCAAGCAAACAAATAAAAAAGACAATTCTCCCTTCATAACACATTTCCCTCTTTCTACTGTAGAATTTCCTGCTTTTGTTCACAGAAAATCTATTTCCTCTCTTACCTCTCCACTCCAAAAAGGTTTATATTTCCACATGGACTCTAAAAGCTGCAGTGCTGCATAGCTTGTTATCCCCTTTCTTCTCCGTCTATACTCTCTCCTTAAGCAATTTCATCGAGTCCCATAGCTTAAGTACCACCCACACACAGATAACTCCCTGATTCATATCTCCAGCTCCATTTTATCCAGAAGGCTCCAGACACATTTGTTAAATTGCCCTCAGTGTCTCCATTTGAATGTCGAATAGGCATGTCATTCTTAACATACACATCTAAAATAGAACTTTTGCACCTTCACTTCCTCACTTTCCTTCAGATGTGCTTCTTCCCCATTCTTTCTCATTTCAGTAATTGACAACACAACTTCACCCATTTGATCTAGTCAACAATTAAGGAGTCATTCTTGATACATTTTTCCCCATTTGACACTTTCCACATCTTATTGGCTTTCCTTCCAAAATATGTTCAAAATATAGCCACTTTTGTCATATCCTCTGCAACTGTCTTAGCTACCATCGTTTACCCTTGAGTAATTTCAATAGCTACCTAACCAGTTACCCTGTTTCCAATCTGCTCCCCATAGTCCACTAACCATGGAGCAGCCAGTGTTCTTTTTAACATGCAAACATGACCATATTCCACAGCATTTCCTCTTACCCTTGCCAATGTCTCCTCATTAAAATCCAATAAAATCTAAGCAATAGGATGTAGAAAGTGGAAAAAAGGGCTTGTGATAGTTTGAAGCTATATGTACCCCAGAAAAGTATGTTCTTAAAGTTAATCCATTCTTGTGGGTGTAAGCCTATTGCAACTAAGATCTTTTAACTAGGTTACTTCAGTTAAGGCATGGCTCAGGGTGGGTCTTAATCCTCTTACTGGAATATTTTATGAGAGAATGAAATTCAGATAAAGAAAAAGAAAGTCACAGAAGCAAGAAGCTGAAAGCAACAAAACCCAGGAGAGAAGGGAAAAACCCAGCAGGTGCTTCCATGTACTTTGCCATGTGAGAGAGGAGTCCGGGTTCACTGGCAACTGGTCTTCAGGGAGAAAGCATCACCTGATGATGCCTTGATTTGGATATTTTCTCAGCCTTGAAACTTAAGCTTGTAAACTAATAAATTTCCATTGTTAAAAGCCAACCCATTTTATGTCATCTGCTTGGTCAAATTTAGCAAATTTAAACAAGGCTTATCCCTTCTCTTTTAAGAAGACTGTACCACAAAGCACTTCTTAGATCTCACTGGCTGTAACTTTGTCATATAGTGACACAGCTGTAGAAGAGACCAGAAAATGTGGTAGCCTTTCTCGGTAGAGCCCACTGAAAGAAAAAGGGAATACATATAGAAGTAACCAGTAGTCTCTGCCACATTGCTCATAGGACTCCTCCTCAGAAAGTCTTTTACTGATCACTGCATATAAGGTATCCTTGTCATTATCTTAGTAACTTGTTTTGCTGTCTTCATCATACCAATAACCCCATTTGCCTGTTTTTCTAACTCTTCATTTAGATAATCATTCACCTATCTGTCTATTTAAAATTTGTTCATATATTTGCTGATTGATTTTTCCTTCAGATCTAAGGACCAGAGTACCAGGGATATTATATATCTATGAATCACTGTAACCCCAGCACCTAGAAAAATACCTGACATTTAGCAGGCACTCAATGTACATATGCTGAAGAAGTTTCCTTTCTGAAGTAGAAAATGAGGCTATTTGTTGGGAGCAGGCATCTATGTATGGATAACTGGATCATTCCAGTGGGGACATAAAAGTTTTAGGAGAATTTGTAATGTTTAAAATGGTTGTGGAGAATATGAGAGAAATGGTGAGGTTTTGGTGTGATATTTAAGACCCATTAGAAGGTGGTGATCTTGCAGTTTATGATTCAAATCTGTCTTGTTACATGACTTTCTGCAGCAGCGCTTGGGTTTATTTAGAGTTGAGAGTTTAGGGCATTGTTAAAAGTGTTATTGAAATAGTGGGAAATTTTAATTTTTCTTTGTTGGTGTATAGAATACAATGGAATGAATATGATTATAATAAGTGGTTTGGGTGAACATAATAAAATGGAAAAAAGTGAATTAGGTGTGAATAATTATAATACAACACATTTATAGTGTCTTTTTAGGTCCAAAGTATAGCTGTTGTGTTTTTTTAATTTATGTAATCTCATTCAATTTTCACACACATATAAATAAAAGTAACCTGTGAGGCTTACAAAGCAGATGTTACTATCTTTATCTTACAAATAAAGAAATTACAACTTAAAGAATTTAATAACTTTGCCAAAGATATAAAAGAAACTAGAAGAAAAAGCAAAACAATAATCCAGATCTCCTGAGTATCTGTCAGCACTCCAAAAGAGAAAGATAAGAGTTATCTTGGCATCTTACCCCTATTAATTAACATGATTTGAGCTATTCTAACAATATAGGGAAATTGTTATATATCATCATCTTTCTATTAATTCAAAAGAAGAAGTCAATGAATACATATGTTTGTGTGTTTTTTGTTTGTTTGTTTGTTTTGAAATAAGACATATTGGCTTTAACTCAAGCCACTTACTCTAATGGAACCATAGGTAGGTGGAGTGGTATCATGAATTTAACGTGAAAAATGGATGCAAAAACAAAACCACTAAAGGAGTAACATATCATCCTGGAAGATGTGCACATGTAAAAGCATATTCTTAGTGTAATGTGAACATCAACTTCAGGCAACAAGGTGTGGTAGAAAAGGCATGTGCTTTGAGAAACACGCAATTAGAATTCTGTCCCATTCTTTTCTGCAAATTAGTTTTGTCATTCA
The DNA here is from genome assembly GCA_029593785.1 of Cabassous unicinctus. Taxonomy (NCBI): domain Eukaryota; kingdom Metazoa; phylum Chordata; class Mammalia; order Cingulata; family Chlamyphoridae; genus Cabassous; species Cabassous unicinctus. The sequence continues at coordinate 669 of JAQZBX010082264.1, read as the reverse complement.
CAATATAAAAATGATAATAACTTCTTCATAGCGAGGTTGGGAGCATTCTGGATAGACTTATACCAGGAATTAAATATTTCTACCTGAAAATGACAGTCATTATTTCTGCTTACATTTCACTGATTTAGCAGTCATATGTCCATAGCTAACTTCAAGGAAGTGCAGAAGTAAAATCCACACATGGACCTAGCAGGAGGAGAATGGAAAGTTTTAGTGAGCAGCCCTCACATAAGCCATGGTGACTTTAACACTAATTAGATGCACAGATTTTTAAAAAGCATTAAAATAATTTAAAAAATTATTTTCGATATGTCAACATTTTCCAAAACATAGTTTGCTGAATTCTAGATCTAGAAGGATGTTGGTAGGTATTTTCAGAATTAGGAGATTCCTTAGTCAAATTAAACTGGCAAATATTGGGTTGTTTAAAATTCAGGGATTTTCTACTGTAGGATTTCAAATAACTTCAGTATGCTAAAATGGGTTACGGATTTCCAGAGTGGGAAGTGGGAAAATATATAGCATTTTCTCAATCTTTTTGGATCCTAGAACAATCTTTTTTGTTTGTTTCATTTCTAAGGCTCATTATGTAAGATTATGCTATAGACATAAGCTCCAACTTTGAGAAATGATGACATAGAACGTAAAGTGACTGGAATAATCTGGGGG
>JAQZBX010082263.1:0-13544 GCA_029593785.1 Cabassous unicinctus | reverse complement strand
ACAAAGAAATGTGTACCTCTAAGTGATGTGGAGAACTGTTTTGCATGCTTTTAGATTTCATATAAGCAATATCAAACATTTTTAAAAAAATTTAAAAAATCTAAGACAACCACATGGTCTTTTAGTTAAGAAGTTTTATTCATCAAATATTTAATGACCTTCTACAATGGATAAGCAGGAGCAGGTTAAGAGTACAGGATCCAAGGGAATCTGACTTATTAGAGCTGGTGTGGAGTTCAAGGAATTGCTATGCTTAACATGTGCCCCATGAGATTCTTTTGCTTTGGCTGGTTTAAGTAACACTGTGCAATACCTAACTGCAGATTTGGAAGGAGGATAGGCTATCAGAACAGGGAAACCTTTTAAAAACTACATCTATTCCTTATTAACTGTATTGTCCAACACAGTGGTCACTAGCCACATGTGGCTATTGAATATTTGAAAGTGGCTAGTCTGAACGAAGATCTGCTATAAATACACCGAGAAGTTGTTCAAAAGAATGTAAAAAAATTTCCTTAATATTTTTTAAAATGTGGATTACATGATGAAATATCATTTTGACTATATTGGATTAAACATATTAAAATGAATTTCACTTCTTCCTTTTCACTCTTTTTAATGTGGCTACTAGAAAATTTTAAATTGCATATGTGGCTTGTATTATATTTCTATAGGATAGTACTGCCTTAAGAGATTCTAGTCAGTACACCCCTCTACTGCCAGAGAATCAAGCATAATGAGGAAGGTTTTGATCAGTTCACATAACGCTTTTGAAATGTGACCGATTAGACACTGCAAACCACTGGGTTTATAGGAGATAGACTTGAATGTCAATAATTACAAAACAGTGTGATTAAAGAGATATACACAAGGTGCTAGAGAAAGAAAGTAACTTTGGAGGGGTTGGGGAAAACATCACTTTTAAATGCAATTCTGAAGGATGAAGAAGAGTTACAAATGGTGATAATACACTTACATACAGGGTGCCTGTGAGGCATAAATGAGAATAGGAAGTCTTAAATAGTCTTTGGCATAGTGTAGCTTTGCAAAAATAAGTTAGTTATTAGTAGCAGTAGAACAAAGAATGGAGGAAAATGGAAGGTGAACTATATAAAGGCATAAAAGACTAGCCTGGGTAAATTGGTGAGGCCAGAAATTGTTGCTTTTAAAACTGAACTGCAGATACTAAATCTGATTGTACAAAGAATTCAGACTGTGAATTTGAATCATTTCTTCGCCTCAATTACCATAAATCTCAAAACAAAATCCCAAAGGTCAAATTCAGAATATTAACAATGAAGTCATGTAACTCAGGGATCTGAAACAAGAATAAGCCAATAATTCAACCCAGAATCTAAGTTTTATGTCCTTCTTCCCTTTTAAAAAATGTTTGAAAGGAAATTTACCTTTTCATTTCAACGACAACACTTCTAAGTAAAACAAAGCCCCACTCTAAATCCACTAGCAACTGCCCTCCCTACTTTAACATGTGAACTATCCTAAGAATTATACATAACTTTACACCCTCTCCTAATAAACACACTTGGTAATACTGGGGGTGGGGGGTGGGGGGTGGGGGGGACGACTGCCAATTTTTGAAGTCTGAAAGATCCTTTTAGAATTTACCGTTTCTTTCAAACTCCGACATTTAAGGTCATAAATCTTTCTAGAAAATTTCTAAAATTTGCAAGCATTAAAACAATGAACAACTTTAGACTGATTATTCATGTTATTCAGTTCCAGGAACCTGGAATATTTCTGTCCCACAGGGACAGACCTGGGCTGGAATCTCAGCTCACTATCCCCGGCGTGACTGAGCACGACCAAACTCTAAGCTTCAGTTTCTCGTGTGAGAAATCGGATAATACCTCGCGGAGGTGTTAGGTGAGGATTAAAGACGGATATAAAGTTTATGATGCCTAAGGGCTCAAACATGTTACTGAAAGGAACCTTGCAGTATTCCCAAAATACATCCTTGGTTTAGCGCAGTTATGGATTACAAGTATGAAACGCAAGGTAACCTAGGGGTTAGGAGCACCGGCTCCAGCAGCAGCTTTGCCACTAGAAGGCCACGACCTCCCGCAAGTTACTTAATTTCGCGTAAAGAACAAGGCGTGGCCTAGAGACAGACGTAAACCATTACCACGAGGATAGCCAGCAGACCACCCCCATCTCCCCGGTTCTCTCCACCCCCACCCAGCTCCGAGACAGTCCCCAAAGCAGCAAAACCTTCCCAAGGAACCGAAACAAAGCTTCATTCCCTCTGGGCTGTTCCCATGAGGCCTCATTTCAGCTCGGACAGACGGAGCCCGTCCCGGAGCCGAAACCTTCGAAACCAGCGGCCGGGTTCTACCCCATACTCTTCTTCCTTTCCTCGGACTCGGGCTCGCTGCGTGGCGCGCTCTACCTGATGCGCCATGTCCAGTTCGCGTCGGCGCTGGGCTGACGTCCGGAGCGTGTAGTGCGAGGACGGGGTGTGGGCGGGTGTGCGCCGGACGTGGAGGAGGGAGGGGGGTGCGCGCCCGGCGTGGAGGAAGGTGGGCGGGTGCGCGCCCGGCGAGGTCCCTTCTCAGTCGGCGCAGGGGGCGGGGTATGGGCGGAGCGTGTGAAGGGCGGGGTCTGCGAGGCCTGGGGTGAGAATGACTGGACCTGAAGTGTGGTGCATGGCGCGCCCTGCTGGGTTTCCAGGCCGTCTCGCCTACAAGGCTGGATGGGTTTCTGCGAGGCTGGAAGGCCACGGCTTTGTGGCTGATCCGACAAGCTCGCTGCCAAACATCTGTGTCAGGAAAGGGTTTCCCTGTGTGATTTTTGGCCCAGGCAACTTAAAGGCTTACAGAGGAGGGATAGAGAAGGTGATGAGCCGGGAATTGCACTGGAAGCACAGAGAGAAGCTTGCCCCAGCTTTGTGTTCCAATGGCAAAAGCTTCCTTCCCTTCTGCATACTTTGTGTGCGCTGTGTCTTTTGGGAATGGGCTAAAGTGTAGAGAGAGGGAAGATGGAGTATTTGCTGGTTTATTCTTAAACCCTGATTGTTGTTTACCAAGAAATTACGGACAGAGCTTCAAGGCAACAAAAGCATTTATTTGGGGTCTTAGAATTGCGATTTGGGAGCAGAGGTTCAGGTAGCAATCCAAACCATGTCCTATTGTGGGGCTTCCAAGGAAAGGTTTTTAAAGAAAAAAAATTACATAAGTTGTAAAGAATTTTGATTGGTGGGTATTTGGGACTTTCCAAATATCCCTTAAGTTAGACAGTTTGCTGATTTCTTTAATTGTAGTTGGTTCATGGCATACAAATGTCCTCAGAAAATTGATTGCTTTTGGTTTTGCATACCTTGGCAGTTTGTGGTATCTGGCTGAGAGATGCAGATTAACTTCCTGAATGGCCTCTTGACTTCATTTTAAATTTCACAGTCACAGTAATTCCATTTTGTTTTATCTCTTTTCTCATTGTAGATGCTGAATTTTATTAAAATAGCTCTATCAGACACGCCACTCTGTCTGTTTTTCAGTCTTTTGCCTGGTTGTTTGTCATAGGAAGTGTTTTTTCTTTAGGGTTGGTGACCTCAAAGATTCTCTCTTTGTCTCAATTCACTTCATGCTTATTTCCTAGTGATCTCATCCTAACCTTGGCTTTTAACTTCTATTTCTATAAAGATGACTTCCAGATTACTATCTACAATCAAGATCGCTCGCCTTGGACCTGCAACTGTCTCCTAGACTCCTGTTTCCTTTAGGATATTTCACAGTCCTCTCAAGCTCAACCTGTCCAAAACTCATCTCCATATCCTTTCTATTTAAATATTCTCTTCCTTCTGTCTGTATATGGCACCACCACCCACCTGCTTGCACCAGCCAGAAAGCTGGGTGTCTCAGCTTTTCCCTCTCGCTCAGCCACTCTGTTCAATCTGTCACCAAGCCCTGAAGCAATTAACTCCTAAACACCTCTTATCTTGTGCCTCCTCTCTCTCCCAGAGCTTCAGCGTTAGTTCAGGCCCTTATCATTTCTTATGGAGTTATTGAAAAAGCCTCCCATTTGATTTCCCTGTTTCTAGGCCCTTGAATCCAATGCACTTGTAAATTAATGTTCCCTTCATGATCTTTCAAAATCATATTATTAATCTATGTCATTTCCTTTCTAGCTCTAATAATTTTTGAATGAGGTGGGTTATAAATAAATAAATGTCATTCTTCCATTTAAAAATCTTTAAGGGCCCTATGCAACCTTGTTACCTCTCCATCCTTATTTCCTGCACTCCTCACCAACCTTATGACATACCTTGTAGTTCATTAAAAGGACTGTTCACCCTCTTGATTTCAGGCATTTGTATACACTAGTCCTTCTTTTTGGAATGTGGAACCAATTTCTGGGGGGAATAAAAGAGCTCTTAGCAGAGAGTTAATGCTCTCTTTCCTATTGCAGACATATTCTGGGAAGAGGCACTTGCATTTTTGTAGTACCTTGCTTACGAATAATACATAATTGTTACAACCTGTAAATCACTTCTACTTTTTATGAGAAGGAAAAATTGAAATAAGGTGAAATCAGAGAACATCAGTCTGATCAGGGGCTTTGCTTGAAGGCATTGCATAACATGAGGATAAAAGGAAGGATTTACGTGAATCAATGCCGATGTGGACTATATTAGAAATACCTGACCAGGTGGAAGATACAGATGATATTTTCCAAATACAGATCACAAAATAGGCATAGTGGAAAAATATGGAAGTGTTGGGGAACTTCAGTCACCTGGCATAATTTGGAAGTAGACCCTTAGTTAAACTCTCGACTTAAGATCTTGCTCTCCATTTCAACTAGCAGAAAAAAGAGGAAACAACAAGAGAAACTACTAACTTGGACTTAAAATTCTGACCCTTAAGAAAAGATTATTTAGAACTAAAGGTTCTAAATTAGGTCGAAGTGACCAATCATTGTAGATTTTATAATAGGCAAGTGGATGTAGTGAAACAGATTTCAAAAAGTTGAAGCACGTTATCATAAAGTTCACAAAAGTATAAGTACTAGGTGATTTAAAGGAAGAGTTCATGAAATCTTAAATGTTCACCGCATTTTGAGGGGAACTTTTTTTATTTTCCAACTTTGGTTGGCATTGCTTATGTATATACTCTATTAGGGAGGTAGAGACAGCCATTGCCATAGCCCCTAAAAATTGGAATAGGAAACTTTGTCTGCACAGATGGGTTGAACATGATGAGATTGCCAGAAGTGGTTGGTACTGATTCTACTAAATATTGAATTTCCACATTAAGATATGTCAAAGCTACCCTTCAAGCCATTTCTCTTGGGAAACACACAAAAATGGAATAGAGAAGACAGACACCTAGATTGCAGCTGCAGCTCTGAATAGTTTTGTGCAACTTTTCCTGTTACTTTTTAAGACCAACATATGTCACAGAATTGAGAGGTCAGAGACTCCTCAGGGTGGCTCTGTCATTCTGAAGAAGTAAATTTCCCTTCTATTTTTGTAGATAATAATTGACAGTAAGTTTTTCACTATTGTTAGTAATCTGTGCTTATCTTTTCCTTGAGCTCTGGCGAACCTGACAGGTTGGAGAAGTACAAGTTCAATTTCCATGAGAAAATATGTTAATGGTAAGAAGATGGCTAGAACAGCCTGTCTGGTGGCAGATTTAAGAGTAGAGCAGAGTTTAGTGGGAATGAGGTTACAAGTGTACTTTCCATGGACCAAATGTGGACCTTGCAAAGGGATACAGATGTAGTTCATCTTAAAGGGAACTTTACAAAAGAGATCCACCTGGAGAGGCAAGGTGACCTTGGAAGCCAAGGGTTGAAGGCCAGCTGCAGAATCGTTCTCATAAAGGAATTGCAGGGGAGCCAATGTGGCTCAGTGGTTGAGCGATATGCAAGGTCTGGGGTTCAATCCCTGGCCCCGGTGCCTCAAAAAAAAAAAAAAGGGAATTGCAGGTTGAAGATCCCTAATGGAGGAGGAGGAGAGGGAACCTTTGTGAAATCCACAGATATTCTCCACTTAAGAAAGAATCACAACTGTATCAATCATGTAAAATTTAGTATTTTCGGCCAAATTTTCCCTCAGTTCTGAGCTGGTCAATGGAGGAGTCCTGAAACAGTAGCTGACAAATGGTGGAAGAAATGGAGTAGGGAAGTGAGAAGAAGAAAATCCTTCACTTCTTCCTCACTGTAGATTTTCCAGTTTGAGGCAGACCTCAATTGGGATAGGGAGAAGTTTTAAATTGGGTGAAATATTGCTTTAGACCAGGGGTTCTTAACCTTTTTTGTTCCACAGACCCCTTTGCCAGTCAGGTGAAAACCATGGACCTCCTACTAAGTCCACACTATACGGTGTATTACTTAATAAATATATCACACCCACATCAACACGTCCCCACAGAAATAATGTTTTTTTGAATTTCATTTCAAGCTCACGGACCCCTTGTTAAGAACCCCTGCTGTAGACTGATTTCTTTATGGTTGAAAGTCATTGAAATAGCATGGAATCTCCTCAACATTTCATTCAGGTCAGGAAAACAAAAAAGTCCACACAGCAAGTTCATGGTGTATAATATCTGCTATGATGCTACCTGATATCTGAAACTTCTTCTAAATTTGCCACTTCATGAGTCTGAAAATACTTAGTTCTCACATTTCTATCCTTCCAGCTAGGGAATAAGCACATAACCTAGGCTTCACTAATCAGAAGTTTGTACAGAGGACCTCAAATTAAAAGATGTGGGTGCCCGAGGGACACTCTCTGGTGAAAGTCAGTGATTGCAAGCAAATAATATAGATTTCCTAGGGCAGCAATGGCAGCCGTGTCAGGGGTGATGTCCTGTGTTCAGGCCCAGTGGTATTTGTGGTTCAATCTGCAGCAAGGGAAATGATAATCTGATCAGTTCTGCTGCATAGGTTTGGGCATAGTTTCAAGCTGTATATCTGTGAAATTGTTCTCTAGCTTTCCTGATTATTCTAAGATCTACTCAGTATTCTTTTGATCAATTCATTATTTGATTAAATAAGCCAGAATTGATTTCTGTGACTTACAGTTAAACCAATTAAAATCAGTACAAGAAATGTCGCAAGGAAACAGTTCATCAGGGAAGTAGGTCAGTCTGAGATTGATTATTTGACCTGGTTGAGGCTAAAGACAGTGAAAATTCAGCTGGCTTTAAGCAGCAACAGTTAATAAAAAATCAAATCTTATCTCCTAGAATGAAGAAAACATTGAGAGCAAGGCTTTAGGGAACACACAGTTATTGCCATAGAAGAGTAATAAAGTGCATGAGTCATTCAAAGTCTGTGGGTTAGATGGTTGCTTCTAAAAGTGCTGGACAGTTTAATGAAAGAGAATGGCAAGCTCAGATTTTCACATTCTTGGCTCAAGGCATGAATTTAAACCTAACAGTTTTCTATGACAATATTAGAGGACTCATTAATTTCTTGAAGCCACAATCTAACCTAGACAGAAGTAAAATTAAAAGTTTGGCTCTGTTTCCCTATACATGGTTCTTCTGCCTCTTTTATTTGAACCTATAATTAGCACTATACTCATTAAATATATGTCCCAGAGACCTAAATCTTCAGTCTGTTCATATGCTAGTTGAGCCCTGAATCTCAGCAGAGTTGCAGCCAACACCTACTCTCCATTTCATTGGACTCATCCAGGACAGCTAACAAAAGGATGATGTTGGATAACGCCCATCCAAAAAAGCAGAGAGTATCTACAACTGCAAGCAAGACGGTTCCATTCATCTGCCCCATGGCATCTAAGATCCTCTCAATCAGAAGCAGAGTGGGCATCACCATCCCCAAATCCTCATGATTGAGGAATGAACAAATGTAAGGGGGTATACAACTATGGGCCAAAGGAGATATATTATTATTCTAGTAATGGAAGAACTTATAATATTGATATAAAGATAGTAGTCACCAGAGGTTCTGAGAGAAGGGGGAGGGAAGAATAGGTGGAACATGGGGCATTTTGGGGACATTTGAATTGTCTGCATGCTGTTGCTATGATGGATACAGGCCATTATACATTTTATCAAAACCTATAAAATTGTATGGTGCAGGGAAGCAGATGTGGTTCAAGCAGTTGGGCACATGCCTACTACATGGGAGGTCCCGGGTTTGGTTCCCAGTGCCTCCTAAAGAAGATGAGTAAGACAGCGAGCTGACATGATGGGTTGGTGTGGTGAGCTGACGCAACAAGATGATGCAACAAGATGACACAACGAGATGATACAATGAGGAGACACAATGAGAGACACAAGAAGCAGGGAGTGGAGGTGGCTCAAGTGATTGTGTGCCTCCCTCCCATATGGGAGGTCCTGGGTTAGGTTCCTGGTGCCTCCTAAAAAGAAGACAAGCAAACACAGAGAGTGTACAACGAACAGACACAGAGCAGACATTGAGTGCAAACAATGAGGTGGAGGGGGAAAAATAAATAAATCTTAAAAAAAATTGTACAGTGCAAAGTGTAAACCATAATATAAACTATAGACCATGGTTAGTAGCAATGCTTCAATATTTGTACATCAATTGTAACAAATGTACCACACTAATGAAAGATGTTATTAATGAGGGAAAATGTGAGAGGGGGAAGGGGTGGGGTATATGGGAATCCCCTAATGTAACTTTTCTGTAATCTAATGTAACTTTTCTGTAATCTAAAAATCCTTTAAAAACAAAGTTTAAAAAAAGTTTAACTCTATAGGTTTTCCGGTTACAGTATTGGGTGAAGTCACAGGAATATCCAGGTGTCTTATGTGAAAACTAGGGTATTGATAGGGAAAAAGTAGGATTCCAAATGTTGGTGTGAGGATATATTGGAAGATTCAAATAACTGAGATTACCTTGAATCCCCAGCCACCATTGATCTTTTCCTGGCCAACTAAAACATTCTCCCTTGCCTATCTGATGAAGTTGTTACATGTTTGATTTGAAGATTATACAAAGAACCTTGCCTGAATGAGCAACCCTATAAGGGGAAATCTGTTCTTATTGTCTTCATACCTATAATTACAGAGTGTAGAAGTGAGGGGGGCAATCACCAAGTTAAATGTGGAAGGAGAGATGTTAAACACCAAAATAACTAGCATTAAATTTTGCTAATGCCTATTGATAAACCTCTGGGCAATTTTTGTAGGAATGAATTCCGTGGGACTAGGTCAAGGAGGGAAGAACATAATTTTAGGTCAGGCTTAATTGATCACTGTGGGTACCATTACTGGAAATTATGTATTAATTGTTCAGCTCTAACAGTCAAGAGTGGTTAAAATTGCTTTGTTTTGCTTTATTTTGTTTCTATTTATGGATAGAAACTTGAGCTCAGGGGTGATCCATGCTACATGAAGTTGAAGCACTAGATATTTCTTTATATAATATAGAGGAAAGAATATAAAGACTTAGAGAACAATGCTTGAGAGGATTTATTATGTGCCACCTGCTTATTTAACCCATTCAAACTGGTCCTCCTGCCTATCATGATAACCATGCCTGCTTTACCTCATTGGTTGGCCTCTGCCACCCTGAGATATGGTATCCTAGTTAAATTCAGGAAATTCATTTGTATTAGGGCTCTCCAGGGAAGCAGAACTGACTGGAGATATACATAGATATAGATGCCTGTATACCTATGTCTATATATCTATATATAATGTAAATATTATGCAGTTTATTATGGGAATTGACTCACACAACTATGGGGATGGGCATGTCCAAATTCCCTAGGACAAACCATAAACTGGAGGTGGCTAATTGATGTGCCACATATTTCACCACATATATCAATTAGATTGTTTTGTCTGCAAATAATAGAATATTTGAGTAAAAGAGGCTTAAAAAATAAAGGTATATTACCTTACATAACTAACTTACTAGAGAGGGTTTGATAAATTCTGCTGCTCAGTGATGTAGGGCCCTAGTTCAGTTTCTCTGCCATTGTCTTGTCTTCCCCATCATGGTCACAAAATGGCTGCTGTAGCTCCAGCTGCCATGTTTTCACATGGCAACATCCAAAGGCAGGAAGGAGAGTTCCTTCTCTTTACCCCTTCCCTTTTTTTTTAACCAAGAGGGAAATCTCTCCCAAATGTCCCCCAGCAATCTTTCTTCTGTTTCATTCACCAGAACCCAGTCACATATCTACCCCAAATCAATCACTAGCCAAGGGGAATGGAATTAGACTAATCATGGCTTATCTTCTGATTCTAAGGTTGTTCCATCTTCCCTGAACCCATTATTGCCTGTTTCCAAAACAAAATTGAGATTCTGTTTGTAAGGGAAATGTGAGGAATGGCTGAAAAGTTGGCAAGTAATGTAGGCAGCACCATTTTTGGGTAGCTCCCCTTATTTATAGTGTGACCTAAAAGACCACCAACTTTGAGTTGGGTCTAGAGCAAGAGAAGTCTCTCCAGCTGGTCTAAACTGCCATGGAAACGGCTCTCCTGCTTTCCTTTTATGATCTAAATACTTTTTTAAGTGTTCACAGTAGAATGTTGTATGGAGCCCGGAGCAAATTCAAATTGTAGAATAATGATGAAGAATCTAGGGTTTTAGAGCACAGTTATACTCTCCTCAGCCCTGGTTATGACTGGCCATGGGACACTAGGTGGCCATACTATCTGAGTTGCTCAGTATGAATTGAATAGTATCTGATATACAGAATTATAAGGCTTGACATGCCCCAAGAAAATAATATTATCAAGTGAAAAGTCATTTATAAAGTACCACACCCAAGCAGATCCTGAAATCACAATAAATTTTCTGAAAAATGCAGTCACACTCCTGCTGCATTTCCACTCAAGAGGGATTTCCTATGACCAGTTCATGGAGGAGGAAGAGAATTCCATTTTGGTTTATACATGCTCTGCACAGTGTTCTGGCAATTGTTAAATGTCGACTTGGAAAATCTTGTCAGGGTGCAAAACTGTAAGCATTGTTTCTCTTTGAGACCTCTTTTCCAGGAATGAAATGCCCTGAGGTAGGGATCCACAATGATTAATGATTTGGTTAGTTGACCAGGAACTATGAAGGAACAAGATTGCAAGGTTGGTAATAAGGAAGTCTGGTGAAAAGGTATGTGGATGGACCTTTTCATAATGGACACTGAGTGTGAGGAAATTTATGGTCTATGTGAATCTCACCGAAATGTCCAATTTCAGAGGAGATTCTTAATAATCATGTGAATGACATGACCCATCTGGGGGATATGGTTTAGCAAATGCCTGTTCAGTGTGCTTATACTTCTAGTGGCCGTGGAGATTAGCATGGAATTCTCTTTACCAAAGCTGTTCTGGCTCTGCCACTGCTAAATGCCCACTCAGCAACCTGGGGTCCCCAATGAGATACAATTCCTCAGGGGGCCAGCCAGCCACATTGTGACAGGTTGATGACATTGGATCTCTTTCATCATAAAGGAGGTAGAAATTTGTTCTCACTGTATTAATACTTATTCTAGATATAGAATTTATTTCCCTGCCATGCTTCTGCTAGAACTAGCGCCCACAGCTTTATAATCAATTTAAATGAAATACAGATAATAAATATAGAAAAGCATAATCTTTTAATCATTCCACTATGCATGTGGGCAAAAAGTGCTAATCATCTTCTTTTAATTTGGCAGAAAAAATAACATTTAGAAATACAGATATGTCAATTGCAACATTGTTACCAGGTCAGAACCTTAAACAAGTAAGACAATCGGAATTACAGCTTCCTTTTGGAGGTTATTTTCAGAAGACAAGGCAGCAATTTCTAAAGTTTGGAGCCTTACAAGACCTTTTGGTTCAAATAACAGAGAATGGATTTCTTTTCAACAAAGAACAGAAGACCGAGTAACATTTTTGAATATTCACATACATCTCCATATTGCTGAGGAGAATAAAATTGAATTTCTTGGGAACGTTCTTTATTTAATACCTTATCAAGTGAGGTTTTTTGAAGTAGCTTATGAAGCAGAATTGTATTCCTCTTTTCATAGCTGCAAAGAGAAGAAATATCTCTGTCATCTCTTTCTCAGACTCCTTTGGTTAATTATAATGACTTTTATTTTTTAAGGCTAGGCTCTGAAATTTCATTAGCTACATTTTTTTTTTCATTAGCTTCATTTTAAGTGGAACTATAGAAAATAATTTTAAGGAGAAAGGGGTGAAAATATTATTACTTAATAAACAGTAAAATAAGGATGATACGGAGTTTTTCCTTTCATATTACTAAATGCCTTATTTACTTGCAATTTCTTTCTAAAAAGTCTTTGAAACTTCAGAGAAGTTTCCTTGGGTTTCAAATGGTAGAATGTGGGCGATCTGGTTTAATAACATTCAAAAGAGGGAATACAGCTCAATATTTGTCAACAATAGGAGATGATTGACAAAAGAATACATATATACTAGCTAAATTTACTGGTATGTTATTCAGACTGCATATGGAATAATGAATTTAGACTTAGGAAGAAAGAGGACTTGATGGTGGGGAGATGGAAGCATGCCAACTGTCTTCAGCTATTAGAGAAATGGGACTTACTCTGTGATGCTCCAGAGAGCAGGACTAGGAAGACACAAGGAAAAAAATGGCCTGGGAAAGTATTTAATAAAGTATATGCCATCTGTCAGGCATATATATATATATATTTTAAAGATATATGTTTTTACTTGTCCACCCCTGCCTCCCCTACCCTCGTTGTTTTGTGCTTGCTGTCTGCTCACTCTATGTTCTTCTGTGTTTGCTTGTCTTCTCTTTAGGCAGCACTAGGAACTGATCCTGGGACCTTCTGGAGTGGGAGAAAGGTGTTCAATCTCTTGTGCCACCTAAACTCCTTGGACTGCTGTGTCTCTTATTGTCTCTCCTCTGTGTATCTTTTTGTTGCATCATCTTGCTGTGCCAGGTCTCTGCACAGGCCAGCACTCCTGCATGGGCCAGCACTCCACTCAGGTCAGCTCGCTTTTCACCAGGAGCCCTGGGAATCGAACCCTGGATGTCCTATATGGTAGACGGGTGCCCACTCGCTTGAGCCACATCTGTTTCTCTGTCAGGCATATTTTGAAGAGTGATTTCTTTATTGAATTTTGAGTTGGATGCCATCCATCTTACTTCACTCAACTCTCTTGTGAAAAGTTTAAAATGTCAAAATTTGAAAAAAATAGTACCAGACACCTATATGTCTTTTACCAAATGAGCTATTTTGTTAATATTTTTGCCACAATTGCTCTCGTTCTTCTCTCTCTCTCCTTCATACATGCATGTGCATGCGTGCACACACACACACACTTTTTTTTGCTGAACTATTTGAAGGGAAGTTGCAAATGTTATGAACCTCACTGCTAGCTACTTCAGTATCTCCTAAGACAAGGGCATTCTCCTACCTGTTACTGTTCATCCTTAGCATAAAGTTCAGCTTGCTGATTCTATGATTTTCATAAGCAAATCAGAAAAATGGTGTCTGTTTTCTCTAACACAGGATTCATAGGTGCATCACTGGAAGGCTTGCTATATGTAAGATACTTAAAGAAAATGAAAATGGTCCTGCCCTCAAGAAGCTTATGGTCATA
>JAQZBX010082262.1:0-13550 GCA_029593785.1 Cabassous unicinctus | reverse complement strand
TGACTGAGTTCCAACAAGTTTAAAGAACCCTAAAGCACCCTTCAGCCTTGGGGTGCCCCCTTGACCCAGCCAAGACTACTACCCTTTCCCCTCTATCCTGGCCATGGCTCTGGTCCTCTCTGAGATGTCTCTATCTTTGGGAGGCCCTGAAATGTCTCTAGAACATCATCACCCTTGGGACCTCCCCAGTGCAGTGGGGACAAGTCTTAGCTAAGCCCAAGTTCTAGGAAGCTTTTCGCTTGGTAGGCCTCGAGGCTGGGTTCATTAGTAAACTCAAAACAACTCAAATCAATTCAAGCCAAGTCAGCTCAGGTCAACTCCATTCAGAACAAATCAACTCATTCAACTCTGCTCCACTCCCCTCCCTTCCACTCTACAACAAGCATATTTACCAAGTTTCTCTCCACCTATCCCTTACCACCCTGAGCCAGGCTCTAGTAAGGGGAAAGGCAGAATCCAACAGCAGACAAGAAATTGCCCCTAGGCATTTCCTATTCTGAACCAAGACTCCAGACTCAAAATTGTCCTTGAGTTGAGGGATCCCCTTGCACAAGGTGATGGAGAAAGAGCCTCCTTTTCTGGCCTGGAGACAGCCCAATCAGCAACCTAATTCCTGTTGCCTGCTTCCCAAGGCCCCTCAAGCCACCCCTATCCCCCATACCAGTGTTGTATGACCTCAAGACCTCAGATTGCAAAATCAGTTGGTCTCCCACTCCTTTAGGAGCATAGGGGCTCTGAGCTATTCATTTTGTTCACTCATTCATTCATTCATTCATTCATTCAAAAACCTACATTGAACACTTACTATGTGCCAGACACCTCACAGACATTATCTCATTTAATTCTCACAATGATCAGCGTAGATGCAGAGCCAGTAAGGAGCCAGCTAAAAAGTTAACCTAGCCCTAATTTCAAACCCTCTGCTCTTTGCTTCACATCTCACTGTCTCTTAGAACAATTGAACAGAATCCTTAATAAAGGAGAGAGATCACTGAATGCTTAAACAAACACATTCTATACAGAGGGAAAGAGTGGATTAATGAATATTTTATGTAAGGCAAAGTCCCACCTGGCCAGTTTATTAGAATTCTTTGAGGAGTGAACTATATAGGGAGATAAAGGGTGACTTTCATAAAAAGCCTTTTCAAGTTTCCATTCCCAAGCCTATTAATAAAATTGATTCATTATAGAATTGGGCAGAGGTAGGTGGTGAGTGGGAGGGAGTCTATTTTTGCATGGATAGGGAACTGGCTTAGAGACAAGAAAGGGAGGGTAGAGATAAATGGGTGCCTTTTCAAAGGGAGAATGAGGGTTCTCCAGGAGTTGGTGCTGAGTTTGATCTGATATAAAACTCAGTACACACACATTGGGCAGCCAGTGTCTTCAGGTTCTGCGCTAACCATGAGGGGTACCAACAAAAAATGGGACCCAGCCCCTATCCTGGAGAAGCCCAAGGAAGGACGTGCAGTGACATCTCGAAGATTTTGGAAGACAGGAAACATTCAGGTGGCTGAAATGCCAAAACGTTGGAGATGAAACTGAAGAAGATGATCTGGAGTATGGCGATAGCCCCAGAGAGCAATCAGATATGAGCTTCAGTCCCAGCTCTGCCACTGATGAGCTGTGTGATGGCCGGACAAGTCCCTTCTCTTTCCAGGTCTAAGTTTTCTCTCCAATACAATGAAGGAATTGGACTGGATCTCCTCTAAGGGTGTGGAGCTCTGGATGGAGGACAATGACTTGAAAGGGACCTGGTTATAAGAAAGTTTCCATTTCACGTGGCCAAAATATGCCCTTCTATCTGTGCCCTGCCCGGGAGGCCCCATTCCCTCTCATTTGTGATGAGAGATGATGGAGATGAGGCGCAGAGCCAGGAGGTCTGCGATGCTGGGGCTCAGAGCCCAGCCTGGAATCCCTCCGTGGCGCTCGCTGCTAGTGACTCAGCATCATAAATAGCTCCCATCTGGATGAGCAATGAGATCTATAGCGGCCGAGCCATCTCTATATCCACACACAGTTTCTCTGTGCAAATATGAGCCTCACTGTATGCTAAATACGAGGTGGCCTAGAGACGTTCCTCTTCTTAAAAGATTATTTGGTATGAAACTCAAGGCTGTTTATTTAAAGAAACAAGTTTACAACTATGCACGTTGAATGACTGGGAGTGGATGGTGAGGAAAGAGGCTATGTGGACGCTGCGTGTGATCCGAGCCTGGCCGACCACCTGGAAGAGGATCTGGGGTTGACTGCTCCTCTTATCATCCTTCTGTCTATGGCAGAAGGGGTTACTGGTCATCACACACAAGATGTTTGAGATTTGGGGTGGGGGGTTGTGATGAGCTCATTAGCACAAGAAATTGCAGTTCAGCAGCAAAGAGCATAGGTTCTGGTGGGGATGGGAGAGCCAGTTCCAGCCCTGCCTTGCCACTGATCCTGGGCAGTTCACTCCTTCACTCACCCATTCATTCATTCATCAAACGAGTCCCAAGCACCTACGATGCGCTTGGGAAGACAGACAAGGAAAAGTAGATTGGAACCCAGTCTTCACCACCTCCAGCCACGAGTCTTTGGGCAAGTCCTTTACCCTCTCTGAGCTTCAGTTTCCTCATCTGTAAACTGGGGATAACAATACACATCTAAAGTTTTTTTCCTTTTTTGGGGGGGAAGCATTGAATAAAGTAGTGTACAAGAAAGTGCTTCTCTATTGTAAGCTGCTCTGAAAATACGAGATAACACCATCCCACCACTTTGCCCAATTGTGATCCATCTCACTTCAATGAGGAGCGTGCTTGGCGGTCACTGAGGGGAAATGTCTTCACAACCCCCTTCATCAGGGCCCCAGAGGTGGGTGTGTCCCTGGGCAGAACCCCTACCTTTGCTTCCTGACCTAGCTGGGATATAGGTGCCTTCAGTCAAGGAGCAAAGAGCATTTCAGAGACGGCACAGCTTCCTGGGGGAGGAGAGAGGGTGTTGAGGGGCAACGAGAGCTTCCTGGGATGTGATGTCTTGAACCCCAGACCCCAGGGAGGGCATGACTTGCCCAGATGCCCTTGCATCTCCCAAGGCCACCACTGCTTTTCCTGGTTCCAGCAAGGGGCTGGCATTGGACCTAAATTCTGGCCCCCACCTCGCCCAATATCCTCTGACAGCAGCTGCCCATTTTCTTCCTTTGTTCAAGCAACACTTTTACCATACCACTGATCACACTGGTTTTTTTTATTGTTGTTTGTTTGCTTTAGATGTGACTTCTAATTGGTGTCAATGGCCAGGATTTGTTGTCAGCAATATCTGCTAAGGGGAATTTCTTTACCTCTCTCTGAGCCTCAGTTTCCTCATCTGTAAAAAAGGGCTTCTAATAATACCAAGCTCATACAGTAAGTGCTTATTATTATAGACATGCTCATTGTAGAAGTGCTTATTATTATTAATAATAATTATTATTGTCATTGTTTAATAAGATAATGTCTGTGAAGACATCTATTCCATTGCAGACCCTCACATTTGTTACCTTCCTCTGCTTTCTCCAAGGAGACATGAAGCATTCCTTTTAAGGCAAGGATGGGCTGTTACATGACTTTGTTTTCAAAGCCTTGCACAAGGCCCGACACATAGTAGGTACCCAGAAAATATCTGTTGGCTGAAGCAGTGCTCTGTAAGTTTCTTAGACATGCTTTCCCATTATGGGATATGTGAAGTAGACACCCCATTCCCTTCTTATGGATGAGAGCACAGGTGGAGAGAGGGGAAGCAGCTGGCTCAAGACCACCCAGGGGTGAGCATGGCGCTGGAACCAGACCCACGGTCCTTGGTTTCTCGCCCTCTACTGCAGCCTGGGTCTTTCTTGGCTGGACTCCAAGACCTCGGCAATGGAAGCAGCTTGCCGGGTTTGCTGGGAGCCCCGAGTCGAACCTGCCACCTCCTCCCTCTCCTGTCTCCATTTCTTCCTCCTCCAATAACCACAGTCCTGCTCACAGTGGCTCCAGGAAGTTGATATTTATTGGCCCATTTACATAGGTGGGAGCTGAGGTTCAGAGGAGTGGAGAGCTTTGCCCCAGATCACAGTGATGGAGGTGGTGGTGGTGGGGTGGCGGACAGGGATTCGGACAGAGATCAGCCAGATTCCAAACCTGGCAATCCCCCAGGGCCACCCTGGACAGCAACCTGTCCCCCTGAGTCTCAACCACACTACTGTGATTTACGGCACAATTATCTCCTAAACCCTAGCAGGACTTGAGAGTCATGTATAGAGTGAGTGAATGAATGAATGAATGAATGAATAAGTGAAAAGTGGGTGAAGGTTTGTGCCAGGCCATGGAAAGGGCAGGCACCCACCCTGTTCTCAGGGTGCTGACAGTATTCGAAATTAAAACTAGCAACTGGATTGGAAATGGGGGCAAATGGTCACTGTTTTCTGACTGCCTGGGTGAGGAGCTGGGGAGGGAGTGGGTGGCAGTTGGGAGCTGCTGACTGCCCAGTGAATGGCATCTCGGAGCAAATGGCAGCTTCCCTTCCTCCGGCAGGGCTGCCTGTGTGCTGAGGTAGGGAAGGTCTAACCTCGAAGGATGCAAGGGAAAGATGGGTGCCTACTGCTAGCACATGGCCGGGTACACAATAGGTGCTTAATAAACATTTGTTGAATGAATGGTGGGTGGGCGGAGGGCAGGTCAGGATGACTTAGATCTAGGTGCCTGTGGCATAAGGAGTGTTAACGTCAGAAGTATTAGGATTATACTTGAGCAGGGCTTCACTGTTTGCAGAGCCCTTAGCCACAAGTTTTAGAGTCTTACTGTGTAAGGGAGAGATCCATTGAGCACACATTCATCAGTGAGCACTGCAGCTGGGCACTGGTGGTGTAGACATAAACAGCAGGTCAGTGACCAGCATTTTCAGTTTTTTTACTGCTGTGGCTTGGAGCTGTATGGACCCCAGAAAAACATGTTCTTAAACTTCACCCATTCCTGTGGGTGTGAACCCATTGTAAGTAGGACCTTTTGACATGCTACTTCAGTTAAGGTGTGGCCCACCTTACTCAGGGTGGGTCTTAATCCCATTACTAGAGCCCTTTATAAGCAGAATGAAATTCAGACAGAGAGTAAGAAAAAGCCACAGAAGAAGCAGCCAGAAGCTAAAATCAAGAGAACTGGAAGAGAAGGGAGGCACCAGGTGATGTCACTGTGTGCCTTGCCATGTGACAAGCTAATGACCAAGGATCACCAGCAGCCAGCCCCAGAATGCCACAGTCTTCGGGGAGAAAGCATCATTTTGATGATGCCTTGAGTTGGGCTTTCTCTTAACCCTTAAACCATGAGCTAAGAAATGCCCATTGTTTAAGCCAACCCTTTGTATTGCTTGAGCATCCCAGGAAACTAAAACATCTGCTAAGTTCCAAGTCTTTCCCATCCACAATCTCTAATACTCCCATTATCCTGGCAAGGCTAAGGTTATAATCCTCATCACATGGAGGAATATACAGAGGTCCAGAGAGGTCTTGATAATAGAGGAATCAAATATGGAGCCACCTTTGGTACGCAGGTCTCTCATCTTACTCTAGGAGGGAGGTGCAAAAAGTTCCCAGTCTAATAGGGACAGAAACATGCCAGCAGGTAATTAAAATAGAATCTGCCACCCACTTTAAAGGCTTGTCTAAGGTGCCTCACTCTGCAAGGAGAATCAGGAAGGGCTTCTCTGGGAAAGTGAGGCACTGGCTGAGGCTTAGAGGAGGCTGAGAGGACAGGGAGCAGGAAGGGCCCTGTAAAAGGAACAGCCTCTGCAAAGGTATGGAGGTGAGAGGGAACATGGGATCCTCAAAGGACTTTGGGGAATTTGGCTGGACTGGAGCCTTGAGGCAAAAGGTGAGGCTAGGAGATTGCTGGGCAAGTTTATGAAACGCCTAAGAGGACCTTGGACTTCACTCCGAGGGTGATGGATAGCCACTGCAAGGGTCAGATTGTGCTCAAACATGGGAGATGAGAATGGGAGAATGATGGTGGGGAGCCAGGGATCCTCTTCTAGGGAGAGGTGCTGGGTTGTGGGGTTAAGGAAGAATCGGACTCCCAGCCTCCTGGCTTTGGGGGCACTTATGGGAGGGTGAGATGAGAGGGGTCTGTGAGAACCCACCTTCCTGTCGGCTGAATCCTGACCCAGCCTGTGGAGTTGGAGGCCATCCTCCAACTCCCAAGAAATCACTGGGGAGGCCCTGGTGCCTGCCATAGCCCCGGCCCCAGCAAAGGCCTCCTCTGCCACCCAGCTGTTCCCAAACTGTGTCCTAGCAACCTCGCAGCTCTCACCTTAGCAACACCTGCTTCTGCACACTCCTCCTCGGATTGGGCTGGAAGGCAAGAAGGAGCTGGAACACTTCTCAGACTCCCACTAGACCCATCCTGGGAACCAGCCCAGGGCCACACTGCAGCCTGGTCCCCTGGCTCATCAGGTGGGAAGCCGGCCAATTTGATGAGGGAGGTGGCGGTGGACAACGGGAAGGACTTTGGACTGGGAGCCTGGAGGGCTGGGTTTGGACTTCAGTGTTGACATTCTCTTTCTGAGTGACCTTGAGAAGTTCTCTTCTCCTCCATGAGTCTCAGTTTCCCCTTCTGTAGAATGAGGAGTTTGGACAAGTTCATCCCTAAAGTCTAATATTGTCTTATTCTGTCTTTGGTCTTGGCTATCGATTGGATGCTCTGCTGCTGCAAGGATTTTGGTGTCAGACTCCGGGGATTTAAATCCTGGTTAATGCGGACAAGTCATTTCACCTTTCTGAGCCTAGATTTTGCGTCTGTAAAATGGGTGTATCTTGTACTACCTAACCCAAAGGGATGCTATGAGATTCAGCTGAAATGGTATACAATAAAGTACTTTATAAATGGCAAAGAGCCATACAAATGTTATCTGTTTCATTTTATTTATCACATGGGCTGTGCTTGGTAAAATATCATTGACCTACTGCCACCACCAACAACAACCACAAGAAACATTTATTGAATACTTACTATGTTCCAAGCATTATGCTAAATTGTTTCACTCTTATTATCTCATTTTATCCTCACAACAACCATATGAGGTACTTGTGATTGGTATTTCCAGATGAAAAAATAGAGGCCCTCTATGGCTAAGTATAGGAAGAGCTCAACCAGCCTCCCTGGCTTCAAAACTTGAGATTTTACACATCATAGTGTTTGTAACTAGTGGTGCTAATGTATGGGTATGACAGTGGTTGAAAGGGAAAGTCTAAGGTCATATATATTACTAGAAGGAAAGCTAAAAAAATGTAACATGGGACTGTATAACATAGTGAAACCTCATGTGAAATGTGAGTTTGGGTAATATTGTATACATAAGACTTTTTCTTTGAAACTGAAAACATGTACGATAATGTTGCAAGATATTAATATCAGGCAAAAATACAACCAAAGCAAACTATGGACAGTAAAGTATAGTAGTATATTAATAATCTTCCATTAAGGGTTAAAAAAAAGGGGATATATACTAAGTGAAAGAAACTAGACAAAAGGTATTGTATATTGTTTGATTCCATCTCTACAAAATATAAATACAAATAAATTAGACAGAAACAGAATAGCAGCTATGTATAGCAGGGGAAGGATAGAGAGATTGAGAGGTGACTATTAAGGGGTAGAGCTTTTTTTAAAAAAAAATGTCTGTTTTTTTGTTTATTATTAGTGGAATAATGAAAATGTGCTGATAATGATTGAAGTGATGAATGCACATCTGTGTAATTATACCAAATACCATTAATTGTACACTTTGGATGGATTGTATGTTTTATTAATATGTATCAATAAAATTGATTTTTTAAAAAACTTGAGCTTTTAAATTTTAATGAGGTGGCCACTTCAGGATCTCTTCTCTCCATCTTGGGTTTTTCCTTTTGCCTGAATTCAGAATCTAACGGAGAGTGTGGTGGGCAGGGGGGCAGTGCTAACATTTATTGAGCACTTTTTATGTTCTGAGAAATGACCATGATCAACGTTGAAATAAGACAATAGTAGACTTTAGGGATGACCTTGTCCAACCTCCTCATTTTACTGAAAGAGGAAACTGAGGCCTGCAGAGGGGAAGAATCTCAGGCTTTAATACACATGTCAGTCACCTGTAGGTCTTGTTAAAACACGGATGCTGATTCAGTAGGTCCGGGGTGCAGCCTGAGATTCTGCATTTCTAACAAGCTCCCAGGGGACGCTGCTGCTGGGGGCCACAGTTTGAGCAGCGAGGAGCTACTAGGAGCTGAAGTCCACTAGGACGTCAGAAGTCCTCTTGCTGAATCCTGTAGATGAGGTTTTATTAGTCCTGGTGCAGAGACAGAGAAATTGAGGCTTGAGGGACAATGTAACTTCCTCAGGGCCACAGCATACAGTGGGTTTGAGCCTGCTTGACACCATCCCGTGCCCAGGGGATGCAGACCAATCACCTCCTTGCCCTGTGGTTCCTGCTCTGGGCTTCTGACTCCACAGCCGAGCCAGACAGTGGTCTCTGAGCCCTCACTTTGGAATCTTCATTTCAGTTTGCCCAGGAGCAAATGAAGAGGGAAGAACTGGTCCTATGGCTGCATGATGGCCTCAGGGCCAGGACTAGAGTCTACCTAGGCTTAACTCAATGTATTTGCCTCATCTTAATCCTGCCTCTGTTGGGTTCTGTCTTTACTGGAAATGTTGATATTTTATTCATCATTGATTTCTTTGCAGTTTTAAATATATACATATATTGCATAAAATATTATTTAAATGATTACTGCATTTTTTAGCATCCCCTTCGATTTTGCATCCGAGGCAAATGCCACTCTTACTCGCCTTGTCCCAGACCCAGCCTTTTATCTTCTCCCTCCCTTCCCAGCCTCAAGGCATTAGGATGCTGCCTGCAAGGCACTGCGGTGCCCACCGGCAGCCGGCTGGCCAATAGATTTATTTCCCAGCAGGGGAATCCTGCAGATGCATTGCTGCCTCTGCCCTTTGGCTGACCTGCTTCAGAGATGGCAGCGGGGCCTGAGGTCCTGAAAGAGGGTCCTGGGGTTCACTCTGATGTGGGCATCATCTCATTTAGCCCCTTACCAGCTGGGTGCCTGGGGGAAGTGACCGAACTGCTATTTAGATGATGCCACCCCTCTGCTTCGCAAAGCTGCTCCTTCAAACGCCTTCATGGCCTGCCTTACCCGGCCCTTGTCAATCTCTCGGTCCTCGTCTTCTATCATTGGCCCCCTCACTCACTTGGTTCCAGCCACACAAACCTTTGTTCTGCCCTGCAACCCTTTCAAGCTCTTTTCCACCCCAGGACCCTTGCATATTCTGTTCCTTCTGCCTGGATGCTTGTCCCAGGGCAGGCTTCTTTTTATCTCAGCTTAAATGCCTCTTCCTTGCAGGCTCCCCTGACCACTTCATGGAAATGGCCCCTGTCCTGCTTAACACACCCCCTTCTTGTATATCCTTCCTAGCACTTATGTGACTTGGTGAAGTTATTTTATTTGTCCACTTGCTTATTTTCTGCCTTCCTCATTAGAATGTGAGCTCTTCGAGGGCATGGACTGCGTCTGCCTTATTCTCCATTGTCTCACCAGCTCCTGACCCGTAACAGATGCTCAGTGAGTATTGATGAATCAATGAGCCATTTCCCTAGACTTCAATTTCCACCTTTGCGAAATAGGATGACAACTCTAACCCCACAGGGTTATTGTCAGAGTCGAAAACATGTTTGTTGAGCAACTGCTATGTGCCCATTAGTCCTCAAAATGACCCCCTGGCGCCAGCAGTATTCTCCCCCATTTTACAGATGGTGAAATCGAAGCTCAGAGAAACAACGGGACTCGCCGGAGCTCACCCAGCCAGGCGGTGCAGGGGCTGGGATTCTCTTCTGTTTGGAGGAGCGCCTGGCCCTCAGCCCTGCTCTGAGTAAGCATTCAGCAATGTGAAATCTGGAGCCCAGTACTTCTGAGTCTCTTGCCATCTGCTGCTTGAACTGCAAGACCCTACTTGCCCGCCTGGCTGTCACAGCTTCCTGACGAGTCAGGGACAGGAATTCTAATGGCTGATTTTTGTGGAACACAAAGGCCTGCCTCTTGCAAGCACAGAGATACATTTTCAACACATTGGCAATTACCACCCTGACTGTCTGGGGAACATTTTTCACCTTCCAGGCACTTTACCAAGATTAACTTCTGAACTGTATGCAGCAAACCTTGTTGCTTGTGGAAAGTCTCAGGGGAGCATGGGTGGTGGCATCTTCTGTCACAGGAAAAGCTGGGGTTTGGAAGGGCTTCAGACCTCCCAAGTCAATACCTGGAGAAGTTCCGACTATTTTCCAAAGAGTGGTTTCTCTGCTGTCCGAAACGTAGGCCTAGCTGATCTCCTCGGGGATTCAATGTTTCTGACTTTTCATGCCCCATTATGATTCATCAATGTATTCTGCAAATAGATACAGAGAATCCCCTAGGCATACTTCTAGACCCTGAGGATGTAATGAGGGAACAAAATTTACATGGTCCCTGCCCCTAAATAGACATTGGATCAGTAAGAGAGACGGATGACTAGAAATTCCTGCCAGGTCTGGCTGTGTGACTTTGGGTAAATTCCTTCTCCTCTCTGGGCCTTTGGGTTTGATCTTATTCTACTCCCCCAACCCTCCTGTTTAAAAGCCTTTGATGGCCCCTCATTGCTTATGGAGAAGGCGAGCATCTTTGCCTGATATTCAATGCCCCTGAGAGTGGACGACTAGCCTACATCTTCCAGTGTGCACTCCTGCTCTCCCAGCCCCCATTTTTATTTAGCCAGCACTCATATGACACTTTCTAGATGCCAGGCACTGTCTTGGCACTTCACAAATTCTAACTTGTTTAATCCTCACAGAAACCCCAAGAAATAAGTATTGTTATTCTCACCATTATTGTAAAGATGAGGAAATTAAGGCACAGAGAGATAAGTAGCTTGCCTACATCCACAAAGCCACTGGAATTTGAGCCCAGGCAACCTGGCTCCGGGTCCATGTACTGCACCGTGATAATATACTGCCTCTCTGTATATCCAGTGCACCCACCCTACTCTTCTCATTTTCCTGGTATGGCTCAGCATTTTCCACATTGCCGCCTCCATGAAGCCTTCCTTGCTGCTTCCCAGGTTGAATTAATTCTTTGCGTCTCTGTGTTCCCACAGAGCTTTGCACATCCCTTCACCATGGGCCACTGTTATGCTTGCATGTATCTTGTCTCCTCTGTTGGACTCTGAGTACCTCATTGGGGGGTGTGGGGGACGACAGCTGTGTCTTACTCTCTCTGCCTCCTCCTGGGTGCCCAGCCTAGTATCCCTTTATCATCCATTCTCCACAGGGCAGCCAGAGGCATCTCAAAAAAAACCACACACACAACTGGTTTTTATCATTCCCCTGCTTAAAACCATCCAGTGACCTTCCACTGCATTTAAAGAAAATCCCAAATCCTGATCATGGCCTAAAGGCTCTGCAAAATTGGTCCTTCCTCGCTCGCTGACCTCAGCAGCCACCACTCTCTCCCTCACTCATTCTGCTCCAACCACACTGGCTTCCTGGCTCTCCACAAACAGTCTGGGCTCGCAGTTGTGTCTCTGCCAGACCTATTTCCTCTTCCTGGAATGTTCTGCCCCACATCCTCCACTGACCTGATCCTTGTTTTTCAGGCCTCAGTTCCATGTCACCATCTCAGACAGGCCTTCTTCTTAGTATATTTAAATTATTTTCCTGTTTGCCTTTTTTTTTTTAGGAGGTACTGGGGATCGAATCTAGGACCTCGTACATGGGAAGCAGGTGCTCAACCACTTGAGCTACATTAGCTCCTCTCCTGCTTACTTTTGAATTGATATTAATGGGTGTGTTTAAAGTGAGAGCAGGGCCAGGGGTGATTTGTTCTGCTGTATCACCTGTACCTGGGACAGGATCTGGCTCAGAGTAACCACTTAATGAATGAATCTTGAGGGAAGGTCCCTTTGAGATCCTCCGTAGGACATTTCAACTAAGCCCAGATAATTTAATAAATCTAAATAGGTCTCAGCATAGGCTGATAGCTGGGGTAATTTCACAAGATGAAATTTACTATCTTTGTCACCTTCCTAGGTCTTCTCTGCAACTATACTCCCCCAAGGAAGGCAATTTTGTTGGCTATTCTCTCCTGGCTTCCCTTCACCAGGGATGCCCACAGCTCCTTACACAGGCTCTCATTTGTCCACTGAAGATTTGGGGAAACTTGTGAGACACTGCCCTCTTTGTTGTTCAGAAAAGGACATCCCTGAAAAGTGAAAATGCTGACTTGTGAAGCACCCAGAGCCTAATTGGGGCATCTTCACAAACACACAACCCCCCCACCATGGCTGTCACATTTCACCACCATGGCTGTCACATTTCATCAGTAACTAGAGAGACTTTATGCTCTAAAAAGGCACATGAGCTCTGAGTCCTGACAGAGCCCGGCCAAACACTATTCAGTTAAGGAGTTGTGCTCTGTAGCCAAGAGAGATGAGCAGCCAAATTCAGAGCAAATGGGAAAAGGGAAGTTTCACGTGCATATGGCTAAGCAAACAAGACTGGCAAAAATATATGGAAATGAGGTCTGGGTGTCTGACGGCAGAGCCCTTTGATGATAAGAGCCAATAGGCCAACCAGGAGATTAGCCCAGTGCCAGAAGGTAGGTCCACAGGATCAATTGACTTCAAAAAGATTTGGGAGGAAAATTTGCTCAGGGGTCTCAGAGATCAACTGTCATACATTGTCATCCTCTTGAGAACCAGGAAGGACATTGCTTGCCCCACTGTCCCCTCCTCCCTCCATCTTCTCTGAGCTGGGGAAGGAAAAGGCATTCCAAACTTAGGGGCTGAGAAACTTTAAGACCTAATCGTCCAGGCAAAACAGTGAACTGCAAAGAACTCAACACTGTGGAGCTTTCTGTAAATTTCTCCAATCTTCCTCATCTGTGAAATGTGGCTGTTGGGTTTTGAAAGATTTCCATCACTTCAAACCTACTATCTTTATGAGCTCATGATTCAGACGACTTTGAAAAGAAAGCTCTGATTTTTTTCTTTCCAGGGCTCAACTTGCCTTTTGGTCAGCCTTGCACATAATCACTGGCCTATGGTACAGTGGAGATAGTGGAGATAATTCTAGCCTGGTTGAGGCTTGATATACCCTTTGTTTTTTTTTCTGTTTTGTTTTTTTTTCCTAAAACAGTTTCTTCTAATGCAGGTGGCTCATCACCAGTGTGTGTGGCCTATGTCTCAAAACTTTCTGCTAAGGATAGAAATGTTCAGGAAAAATCTAGGTGGAAAAGTCGTGATTTGAATTGGTGACTTCCAAGGTGATAGAGCATCTGAATGGCAAGAGATGTTCCTTCTGTGGGAACTGACATGATGTCTTGAATTTACTTCAAAATAATTCTGTGTGTGTGTGTGTGTGTGTGTGTGTGTGTGTGTGTCTATGTAATGAGAGTGGGTGTGGGTATGGCAAAATTGGCCAACTGTTGGAGCTGGATTGTGGTTATGTGGGGGAGGGGAGTTATTATACTATTCTTAATATGTTTTAATTATTTA